>VIAB01007424.1:92389-102797 GCA_009801035.1 Oophaga pumilio | reverse complement strand
ATTACCGCTTTTGCTATTTCTCCTCAGCTACCTAAACATAACAGGAAGGTTGTTATATATGTCCTGCAGTAGAGAAGGGGGCCCATTGAATTGCTTGTAACATATAATATGTCATTCAACCAGCAGGCAGTAGAGATTAAAAACTTGCATCTAAGGGTGCAAGAACTGATGTCTGGAAACAGGATCATGTTCTTAAAATGTAGGGTCAACATCGCTAGTATGCAGTGTGTGTGATACCAGAAGGAAGGGAAAAGGATGGACCCTACTTGAGTAATGAATCGTCCTAGGAGAGACTCCGTGAGGTGGCGTTAGACGGGACCACCACCCCCGGGGCGATCTTACTGTCCTTGGGGTTCCCCACTTCCTATGTGAGAGCAGCTGTTTGTATCCCGGCGTTTGTATCCCAGTAGCTTGCTGGGACTGTTCTATGTGTTACCTGTCTGTTTTGTGATTCAATAAAGTATTGCCACACTGTTTTACTTTCACTCTGTGTTGTCTGAGTGGCATTACGCCTAGGTTAAAAGGAGAGCTGGCTTTCGCTGAACCCCGTGTCTCCACACCCTCATATAATTTTTTTTGTTGCCCTTTCCTGACTTTGTGCAAAGCCTTTATGAGTGTACAACTACAACAAATATGCTTTGTTCACAATATTTGAACGAGGTGCTACAGTTGGTGCTTTCAAGGGTGTATGTATGAAATTAACCTGCTTGTAATTACTGGCAGGATTTATACTGAGTGTGTAGCCTTTATGAGTCTAGGAGTACCTCTGCAAGACAATTTGAACAGAATGTGTATGAGACCCTCCTTTTTCTCTAATACAGCATGTATCTGAGTCCATTTGAGTCCCTAAGGCTATGTGCACAAGCATGAGAATTGGCTCGGCAGTCCCGCACCTCCCTGACGCGGGAAATACGCCGCATTTTAGAGGTATGCATAATCCTGCCAGAAACTAGCATTTTGCAAGCGTAATTAGATTGCAGAATTCTAGCGTTTTCCAAGCAATCTGTAGCATCACTTGGAAAACTGATTGACAGGTTGGTCACAGAAGTCAAACATAGTGCTTGACAAGTGTGAGCAACTTTTTACTATTGATGCCGCCTATGCCGCATTAATAGTAAAAAGATCTAATGTTAAAAATAATAATAAAAAAAAAAATCGTGATATTCTCACCTTCCGGTGGCTCTTGCAGCCTTCCTGGTCCTCGCGATGCTCCCGGCAAGTTCCGTTCCCAGTGAAGCTTAGCAATAATGACCCCATATGACGTAGCATCAGGCAAGACCGCTACGTCATCTGGGGTCATTGTCGCTAAGCACGCCTGGGAACGGGATTGGCCGGGAGCGTCGCTGAGAGGCGGGAAAGCTGCGGGGGCCGCCGGAAGGTGAGAATATCACGATTTTTTATTTTAATTATTGTTTTTACATGGATATGGTACCCAGGGTCTGGAGGAGAGTCTCCTCTCCTCCAGATCCTGGGTACCATCCGCACATGAACCACTCACTTCACGCATGGTGGGCATAGCCACATGCGGAAAGTAAGCGGTTCATTGCATTCCTATGGCGGCGGAAAAAGAATAAACATGCTGTGTTTTTTTTGCGGAAAAAAACGCAGCATGTGCACAAAAATTGCGGAATGCATTCTACTAATAGGATGCTTAATACATGTGTTTTTTCAGCGTTTTTACGCCGGAAAACCACCGCAAAAACGCTTAAAAAACGCTAAAAATCCTCAATGTGTGCACATAGCCTAATTGTTGCTTATTTCGTAAATTACACTGAAATGTACTATTTTTTAATAAATACTGTAAATCAGTTTTGGTTTTCATAAAAATGAAAATAAATACATAAATCCATTTGGGATATGTTACATTTTTTAAAGTGTTTCCCTATAAACAAGTCATTAAATAAGAAAAATAATATTTCCTAGCATTTTTTTTCTTGTAAATTGCAATTTCTCATTGGTTTGGAATGTTTTATTGTCAGTCCTTAAAGTGAAGTAAAAGTGTGACCCCATTGTCCTCAGCAGAGATTTGGGAGTCAGAGATGCTTCCAGGCATCTTCCCCATGCTGTTCTCCTTCCATTCAGCATTTTTCACATCCATTTCAATATTTTCACTGCCCCCCATACCTCATTGTAGAGTCTGCTGGAAAAATGCTCAGATTTCCCATTGACGCTCATTATACTCGTTATATGAATTGCTCGGTCCGAGTAATGAACATCCAAGCATTTTAGTGTTTGCTCATCTCTAATGTTGTGATATGTTGACAACTTGTTCATTCCATGTCTAGAAGACTTGGTGCTATTGTTTCAAGTCACGGATGTCATACAATACTAGATGAAGTAATGTTTGATGTGGGGTGTACTCATTTTTGCATTAACAAATTTTAAGAAAAGAATGAAGCTTTTGTAATGAAAGTCATATTATTAACCTTATTTTCATTTTATGGAGTTAAAACATTCTATGGTTCTCAGTCTTGTAAACATTTTGGACATTGTTCTCGAGTTCAATGAGATATTGATTAAAATTAAACTTTTTCCAATAGGATGTACTCACTTATGCTGATCACTGCATGTTATGTGTTCTGATATTCATTTGTTGACTTGGTCCATCCAGGAGTTTATGGGATGTAGTTTGCATTTTCTTAGTAACGATTTCATCATTTGAATTCATGTAAAGCATTGTAGCTAAACTATCCATAAAAGCTTTCTGTGTTATCAGGATCCTCATTGTACAGGAGAGATGGCTGATTCCACAGATGGCGACACTAAATTCCAGAATTTTAATCTCCTGGTCCCATCACTGATTACTCTCTTCTTGGGATTATTAATACATTTATTTATCATAGTCATCAATGTCAATGACTGGTGGAAAGGACGACCAGTGACTTCTGTTGACCACATTGTGACTTCTCTCGAGATTTCAAAACTGTGCGCTCAGTGTACTAATACTTTGTATTACCTTGTTGCTTCCTTTCTAAGCAGCCGACAATCACATGTAACTCTAGTTACTTTATTGTGTGTTAATACTTTCTTTTTTTATTCTAATCTTTGGTTAACAACTCTTCTCTCCGTTGTCTTCTGTCTGAAGATCTCCACCCTCCGCACCAGACTGTTCCTGTATCTGAGGAGGGTGATATTACCCAGGACTGGTCATTTCATTGTAGCCTCAGAACTTCTATCAGCTTTCTATTGTTTAATACCTTACATTAAGATCAATGATGAAACATATAATACAACCATGGGTCAACAAGACACAGATTGCATTTATATTAATTCATTGATACATTTTACTATTGGAATCTTCATCCCACTGATTTCCTGTTACATCTCCTCCTTCCTCCTCTTCTCCTCGTTGCATCTTCACACAGTAAAGATGAAGAGGAGCAGTAATTTATCCATCGACTTGCAGACATATTACTCAGCTATGAAATTTGTGTCCATCACCTTCATATATAACACTACATTTTTCTCTGGTTATTTTTTTTGTATTTTTTACTACAATTTTTACTGTGAAGACATTGCCTGGACTTATATTATCTTAGACTTTCTACCAACTCTACATTCCTCCTACCTGATCTACAGAACATCCAAACTCCGGAGTCAGATATCCAAGGTTCTGCAGAATGTTATTGATTGCTTCTACTAAATTCTACTAAAGTAAAGATACAGAAACCAGTAGTAGCTCAATGAAGTAAATCTATAGGGACTAATCAGCTCAGTTAAGGGGAATGTACTACATTGGAGGACTGCAATCATTAGTTATTTATCCAGGCACATCTCTGTACCTATTTATGTGGCTGTGACTGATTCTGCAGTTCTGTCCACTGAAGTGCAAGAGGCTAAGATAAGCTGAGTTTCATGCTGATGTGACTGCATGATCAATGAAGTTTATGATCTCTAGATGCTTCTGTTTGATGGAAATCCTGAGCCAAAGGCAATATAGGGGATATATACTATGGGAACTCCACCATTTTAAACGATTAGCGAGCCTTTTTCATGCTTCCTCCCCTATGGTCATTTGTTTTTTTCAAGCCAAAAAGAAGCAGAGATGATTACGTAGATGGTTCGTTCTTTTGAAGTGTAAAGGTAAAACAGCCAAGCCAGCAGCTTCGTCTTACTAACTTATGGGAAGGACCACGTATTTGTTTCCCTCTTTTCCCATATGTGGCTCCATTATGTGATCTGGTGGGGTTTTCATTTCAAGGGAAGGATGGAGTCTTCACGTAAACTAGTCTACTCCTACATCTCCCGATGTTACATTGATGGATTACCTTATGCATTACATTTTTGCTTCTTTTATTGGGTGTAGAGAAAAGTTCTGGTTTATCACATGAAAAGCCTCAACAAGAAACTTTTAACTAAACTTCTGTTTTTGTTGTTAGACTTTGATTAGATCTAGAGTGCGCGATAGACTTCAGCCGTGAATGAAATATTAGGATGATTGGCTCAAGTCTTTTTTAATAAAGTTACTTTATTCCCTTTTTGGAAAAAATATTTACTGTTTTTCATAATTATGCTGCAATGAATCTGTAAGCCCAAGAATATTATCATAAATAGCTTTGTTAGAAGTCGCGCAGCTTGGTGGTTGTAGTGGGGAAGGCATTATTTACAGTTTCACTCCTGTACTGTCAAGTGGCCTTCGCTGCAGAGATCTCAGGGTCACATTTATGGAGTGGCTGGAGACTGGTGAATTGAGTTGAGGAAAGAGGTGTCACCAAATCCATTAAGAAAGAAATCCGGGAACAATCACAAAAATTAAGTCAAAACTTGTAATTAAAGATTTGCAGAGTTCAAATTAATGAGGTCAGGCAAAGAGGTTCTGTAGACCTTCGTAAATTTAAAGCTCATGGGCAGAGTCCAGAAAAGTGTCCAAGTACAAAACAGCACATTTATTACGGCAGATTGTTCTGTTAAAGAGGAATTCTCATATTTACAAAACATTTACACATATCCATAGCATACACTATGGTGAGGCATAAAATACCACCCAAACAGCACAAAATATCATAGCATAAAATATTAAATTGAAAGGGACAAAACACAGCAGCGCAGAACTAAGTAACACCCTAGCAGAGCCAAAACTACCACTATAATGCAGCACTAAGCCCCAACAGCAGCAGACAAATACAGTCGTGCGGCACTAACTACCACCCCAGCAGCACCAGACTAATATCACACTGCAGCAATATAAACCTTCCCCACACTGCCAATCAAATTACCATTGGTATGCAAAATTGCACTGTTTGGATTACAGGACTTACATTTAATGCATAGGCTAACAGTATGGCAGCACCAAAAGAATAATGTGAACATGGCTGTCCTGTGGCCATCCAGTACGTGGGTTCAAAGGCTTATTGGGGTGCATGTAACTTTGTGGCAGGCCTTGCATTCAATGCATAGACAAACATTATGGAATACCATAATAATTCCTAGTTATGGGAACTGTAGGGACTGGTCAGCTACTTCAACAATGCAATTCTCAACTTTTGGATCTTCATCCTCAACACTGCAATTCTCCACTACAGGTTCTTCATGCTCACCACTGCAATTCAGCCAATACAGGTTCTTCAGCCTCAACACTGCATTTTTTTTGTTTTAACGGAAAATAGTGTATAGAACTAGGGTAAGACAGAGCAAAAAAGGTGAATGCAGGCCTGAAATGCCACAATTTGAAACCCACAGATAGATGAGGGGTCTGATGGAGATGCCACACTGTTCAATATGTGGCCTGTATTTTTGTTTCTTTTACCCCAAAATAGTGTATAGACCTAGAGTAAGAGACAGCAATTACAGTTGAATGGAGACATTAAATGCCACAATTTGTAGCCCACAGATAGATCAGTCGTCTGATGGAGATGTCAGACTGTTCAATATGTGGCCTGTATTTTTTATTTTTTTGCCCACCTAAATTGTGTCATCAAGTGGGCTAAGACACAACAAAAAACTTTTATGGAGATCTGAAATGGCACAATTTTGAGCACAATGATATGCCATCCGTGTGGCTGACAAAACCCGGTGTAAAATATCTTCCCTGTAGCTAAATGTTACACCCGATCCCGGTTCTGGTGCTGCCCCCAGTTCTGGCCCCTCACCAGCTCCTGCTCCCGAGGCTGCCTCTGTACCTCTGCGAAGTCCCTGTCAGGATCCTCGCTCTCTGTCTGTCCCTCGTTGTCCTGCTGCTGCTCTATCCTCTATTTCCTGGCACGCTGCCAGCAGGCCTCCAGGGAGAATGCTTAGGACGCGAGCATGCCTCCCTCTGGTCTCTAAAAGGGGCAGCGCGCATTTTTTGAAAATATCAATTAACCAATGGCAGCGCACTGATTACTATTTCTGGCCACTCCGCTATAGGGGAAGTGCCGGAGCAATGAGCATCTACTCTTGCTAAACCTGGTTCTCTCCTTGCTCTGTGCTGTGATAGCATTCCATTTGGCACTCTGCTTATACTGTTTGTTTCTGCAGAATATCAGTGACCTGTTGTTCGGCTATTCTAGACGACATCTGTACCTATACACTCAAGTGCCATCCAGTTCCGCCACTCGCAGTCCAAACCTGTGGAGAAAGCTAAGTTGCTGGAGCCAGCTTCCTACCATCTACCCAGAACCTGACTATCCTCGCCAGAGCCAGCTTCACCTCATATACCCAGTGTCCGCCGGTCATCTGCACTATATCTGTAATATCTGTTTACCCGTTTGTCCCGCTGGGACAGCTGCCATGAGTCTAGGGTCTAACTGGAGGTAGCACCTGTGTCCCCCAGGTATTCCATTCTGGTTCTGTTCGAGGGACCTTACTACGGATACCTGGGGCTCACTAGTTACACCCCCTTCGGAGCCCACTGGACCGTGGTCTCGAGGTTCCACTCAAAAAATAAAAAACGAATGTGAACTTCATCACCTGTGCCTCCGCTTCCATTCGTTACACTAAATATGTTTTTGACAGCTTTTTGGGCAGCAAAATGTTGTCAAGAAATTCTATAAGACTCTCCAAAAATTTAACAGTACCACAAAAAAGTCAGAAATTTCTGCTCACTCAGATGTGATGGTTGGGATGGGCAAACTCATTTAAAATAGCTGGATTTTTCCGCTGTACTATGAAAAGGTTCTTACTCTACAGTATTCTGCAGTGTCAACAAGCAAATGGAGAAAAAAAGGGGGCTCTGGATTGCTTTGGAATAAAATAATCAGGATTAATATGCCAAAAAAATTATTCCTGGCCACGGATACCTGGGGCTAGGTATATACGATCAATATATGTAACAGGCAGCAGACAGTAATGGAATGGACCCTCTTGATGTATGCAATGAAGTATGCCACATACAATGCCTGCCTGCTACTGATATCTATATATCCACATACAGTACCTGCATGCCTTGCCCTGAGTATGTATATACACACGTACACTCCCTACCTACCTAGCACTGCAATATATATACCCCCTAATTAGCCCTTAAAAGAACTGATGGTTTAGCTGGATTTGTGGATTGAACAATGGTAGACCCCACACTAACTAATAAAAGCACAAATCTCTCCCTATCTCAGCCTCAACTCTCCCTACACTGTCTGAATCCAGAGCAGAATGCACCCAGCAGGGCGGCGCCGGGTCGCTTTTAGAACTGTGCAGCCAGCCAATCACTGTAATACCACAACAAAGATGGCTGTGGCATTACAGTGCGTGGCAGACGATCCCTGCATGTTGATTGGCTCTCTAAAGAGCGCCAAACATGCAGGGCGGGAACCCGAGCTCCCGCCTAATAATCCCGGAAATGCTCGATGCTCACTGTTTACCACGAGTACAGCGATACTCGGTCGAGTACCGAATAGTGGAGAGCATGTTCGCTCATCACTAACAACCTCAGATATGACCAAATATTTTGGAGCATGGTAGTAACAGAACAAAGTTATATGTTATCATGTGTACCCCTATATGGAGAACAATTCAGTGGGTTCGGAAAGTATTCAGACCCCTTTAACTTTTTCACTCTTTGTTTCATTGAAGCCTTTTAAGGAGAAGGTCGCAACTACTTTATAAAATAATGAAATCCGACCGAACCCGGGGTCCGCAATGCAGCCAAAGAGGCTGCAGCAGAACACTCCTTGGGTACGAGGCTAAAACTGACAACCAAAATATATAAGATCTCTCCTGTGTTACTTCACACCAGGAAAGGCAAGGATTCACAAGGATTAACTTCACGGAAGATGTGCTGCGTACTGGCATAGACATAGCTCTGTTAACTGCACAGAAGCTACACACCAGCCATTAGGAAGTGAGTGTAACTCACTCCGGGCGTATATGCTGCCAGCCGGTGTGCGACCGGACTGTGAAGCAACTCTCCTTACGGATAGCTGGCGATGCCCAGATTACGCGCCCTCCAGTCTGCTCAGGGTGTATCGCTACCCTCTGTCGGAGCTAGACTGCACCACATTCATTACCTGCCTGGCAACTACTAACCTGCCTGAGTGACCTGTGCTAATTAGCCGAGTTATCTCTGGCATCGGCAGGTCACGGAGAGCGAAACTAAAGAGCACGTGGAGCCCAAACTGACAGGCGTCTGTACATATGCACGACCTATAAGGTATGATCTGACTGTGCCGCCATGCTTGCGGTCAGGCTATTTAAAGGCTAAGCCCTGCCCCAAGCCGTCTCATTAATCGCATCACTGAAGACGTCACCTGTGACCAAACAGGTGGTGCCACGTCACCGGATCAGCTGGCACAAAATCACCAATCACGGTCTGCCACGTCACGGCATGCTCAGTGCAGGCAATCCTGGACTTAGACTGTGGCAGCCCTGTTCCTTTCTGTAACCTATGTTTAAAGCTACTAGGAACAAAGACCCTAGCAATCACTTGTACCTTCTGTTTAATGGCTAGGCGTTGGGATAGATGGCAAAGCTGAGCAGCATCAGCCCTGGCTGGACCAAAATGGGAGACCACAGATTCCACTGATGGTTCAGATCCCACTTCAGGCCTAACAGAAGCCATTTGGTAAATGCAAAAAAGTTCATTTTTTTCACAATAATGTAGACTCTGCACCCCATCTTTACTGAAAAAAAACAGAAGTGTAGAAATTTTTACCACTGTATTAAAAAAGAAAAACTGAAATATCACATGGTCATAAGTATTCAGACCCTTTGCTCAGTATTGAGTACAGGCACCCTTTTGAGCTAGTACAGCCATGAGTAGAGTTGAGCGAAACAGATCGGTCAGATTCAAAAGTCACCGACTTTAGCCAAAGTCGAGTTTTGCCAACCGAAACCCAACCATAGCGTGAGGTCGGCCATGCAGTCGTCGAAACGAGCGCCAAAGTTGTATTTCCCAGAATGCTTGCAGGTGCCTTTTTTCAGCCAATGAGAAAGGTCATACACTGTGGGCAATGAGATGACATGGGCAGCGTCCACCACCATCTTAGAGAAGGGCATTGCAGTGATTGGCTTGCTTTGGGGGGCGTCATTGTGTCTATAAAAACCCTGACCGCCGACCTCCATTTTACTTCTGCCGATCTTAACAGTAGGGAGAGGTTGCTGACGCTGTTTATCAGTAGAGAGTTAGGGCTGGAAAGAGAAGTTCTTCTGTGCTTGTGCTGCTAGCAATTGTGCTGTACAGTTAGTGTGCAGTGACAGGGAAGGACTTTCTTGTGTGCAGCAGCACTGGTTATTAGGCTGCCTGATAGCTGTATTGCTGTGTGTACACTGCTGTGCAGACTGCTTTTTACACAGCACTAATACTGTTATTCTTTTTTTCTGCACAGTTACCAAGCGTTCATTTTTTCCCACACCGTATAGAGCTGTAAGCTCCTCACACACTACCGTGTACTGGCTGGTATCACAGACAAATACATGCTGACTGTCTGTGTGTGACTCCGGAAATATATACGGAGATTTCAATTTTCCCCTACACTATATACACCTGGCATCTTCTGATACAGTACTTTTTTTCTGCCTTTTGTATTATGGTCAAATCCATACCGAGAGAGTGCCTGCGTGCGACCCCGGAAATATATACGGAGATTTAACATTTTCCCTACACCGTATACAGCTGTACGCTCCTCAAACAGTACCATATATCTGCTGGTATTTTTGGTACATTTTCACAAACATGAGGAAGTATGGTGGAAGAGGCAGCGGACGTGGGCGAAGGGGCCAGCTGGTACTGATGGTGGTGGTGGTGCATCTGCTGGTAGTGCCAAAAGCACAATAGCACCTAAGGAAGGAGGTGTTGAGCCTGCGTCATCGTCTGGCTCCAGAAAACCTGAAAGCCTTCCTTTTCTGGGAGTAGGTAAACCGCTATGAAAGCCGGAGCATCAGGATTCAGGAACAGGTTTTGGCTTACATTGCCAAAACAGCCTCCAGCTCTATCGCCTCCATTTCTGAAGTCTAAAAAAATGCAAGCACTGAGTCGTCAGTGCAGGCTCCTGGT
>VIAB01007422.1:62121-76337 GCA_009801035.1 Oophaga pumilio | reverse complement strand
TATATTGTTCTTTCTCTGATATATCTATACTACTGTGATACACACAGTGATAAGGGCACACTAGAACGAAACAGATGCTGAGACAAGAGAAAAAAATCAAAAAGACGCGAGGGGAAAACCCTGTTAAACTCACAGGGGAGCAAAACCTCTAATGGTTGGATCTTGCCCTGAGACTGACCCGTGCTAACAGCACACATGGCCGAAACAGGTGCTAAGCCAAGCGGGGCCAAAAAACTCTGCCCCAGACACTCACACTGACATCGCCTACGGGCCAATCTGGAACTGCCACATCACCAGAGCAGCTGACGTCCAAGCACCAATGAGAAGATGCCACATCATGGACATGCTCAGTAGAGTGATTTCTGGACTTAGGCTCAAGAGCGGAAGGTGGTGCCTTTATCATAGATTTGGCTGGAGAGCTGGCAGTAACCAAAGGTACACTGCAAGCCAGAGCAAGGTGTCGGGACCGAGGTTTGTGCAGAGCAACAGCCGCAGCGGCCGGATATGAATGGGTGACCATGGCACCAGGCAATTCCTGGGATCTAACCCATGCAGCGGGAAAATCCCTGCGCATAACAATACCGCCCGCTAACATCCTCCTCCCGATGAGGTTCACCACGCTTGGAGGCCGCAATAAACTGGGGGCATGGATGTGCTTTTGCTCGTCGGTCAAAGCACTCCTTTGCTCCAAGCATTTAGTGGTCCTTTTAATACTAGAGAGACCACCCCGTTTGATGATATGTGCCACAGAGTGACCCTACAGCTGAAGATTAGATGGCATGTAGATCCCACCCGTTCAAGAGAAGACAACCTGCTCTCCAGCTGTTGGATATAGCGCTGGTGTCGCTGCTCATTCGCCATTGCTAGCCAGACCCTGGCACTAGTATATTGTTAGGGTTGGTGGATCGCACTAAATAAAAATAAATAATAAAGTGCAATCGCAACTCGGTGTCCACCGTGCAGGAGTGAACCTGCTTCTAGAGTGAACAAATGACAGAACAAGGCAGCAAACGTTCACCTTAATCATACTGCGTTCACACCACGCAGTATGATCAAAACGCAGAATACACAGCTCTGTTAGCATCACAAAGAGATAATGAACATGGATTGAACTCGCTCTGTAACTGAACAGTGTTAAGGGCACACTAGAATGAAACAGATGCTGAGACAAGAGAAAAAACTCAAAAAGACGCAAGGGGAAAACCCTGTTAAACTCACAGCGGAGCAAAACCTCTTATGGTTGGATCTTGCCCTGAGACTGACCCGTGCTAACAGCACACGTGGCCGAAACAGGTGCTAAGCCAAGCGAGGCCAAAAAAGCCTGCCTAAGAAGATAGCTAACACACACACGTGCAGACAGAGGAACAGTGTACTTCCTCACATACACCAACCATACATGATACTAGCGTGCCCACGGGCATCGCAGGAAGCCTTTTATGCCAAAACCTCCACCCCAAACACTCACACTGGCATCGCACATGGGCCAATCCGAAACTGCCACATCACCAGAACAGCTGCCGTATGAACACCAATGAGAAGACGCCACATCACGGATATGCTCAGTAAGATGATATCTGCACTTAGGCTCCAGAGGCAAGGCGGTGCCTTTATCACAGACTTGGCTGGAGAGCCGGCATTAACCAAAGGTGCACTGTGAGCCTGAGCAAGGTGCCAGGACCGAGGTCTGTGCTGAACTACAGCTGCAGCGGCCGGATATGAATGGGAGGCCACGGCACCAGGCAATGCTTGGGATCTAACCCGTGCAGCTGGAAAATCCCGGCGCCTAACAGCTGGTCTCGCCTGAAACTGTAGTAGCTCTTCCTGAACAATTTTGGGAGAGAAAAAAACATTTTAGGGTGTTTAATGAGAGCTGTAATTTGTTTTTTACCCTGCGACCTTGGTGTAAAAGGGATGAGTCCCAGCGGGTAGGAATAATTATGTCTCTACCGGCGAGGGGGCTCTCAGACCTGGGTGTTTTCTTTATCACCCCAAATTCCAGGAGGAGTTTCTATTACTGCCTTCTTTGATGCCTTAGGTGTAATTTATGATGAACCTGACAGAATCCAAGCTGAAGAGGTTAAGATCATAAATTTGCTGAAAAAAAGAGAATGGACAGCACCTCCAGAATCATACATTGATTTAATTCTGATCAGGCTGCCTTAAAGGACCTGTGTCGTGCGCTAACCAATGCCGCACTGACAATGCACCAGCAGGGCGGCCAGCCTGGTGCCTCACAGCACCCATCCTGCAAGGCTGAGTCCCCATGACTCCAGACTGCAGCACCCCACAAGCACAAAACAACAGCAATAACCACACAGGTACCAACACACAGTACCAACATCAAATGAAAAAGGAGCTTTTGAAACTCACCTTCAAGCTCCCAAATGAGTGCAAAAATAGGCTTTTGCTAATTAAAATCAACTGTGCCAAATGGGAGGAGATCATAAATTTGACATAGGGGAGCTGCACCGCTGAGGACTATAGTACAAAATTTCTGCAATTTTCTACTGAGGTTTAGTGGTGCGATGCAAACCTTAGGTACCAATTCCATAGTGGACTTTCCGAAACGCTTAAGGATGCTTTGGCTCTTCATGCTCCGCCTTGTTATTTGGCGGAGGCCATGACCAATGCCATACGTATGGACTGCAGAGACATGGTGAGCAATAGGGTGCCTTTTTTATACCCCTGAGCATCTCGGTTTACCTGATGTGGAACTGATGGAGGCTGGAGCTGCCATTTCTCATGCTGTGGAAAGGAAACATCAGCACCATCTAGGACTCTGTCTCTAATGTGATATCACTGGACATTTTCTAAAGAACTGCCCAACTTGTCCTCAAGAAAGTCGCCAGGATTCGCCTAGGTCTGTGTGACTGTCAAGGAGGTCACTCAGACCTTTTTCTCCTCTAGAAAAGTACTGCTTATCACAGTGCTATCACCATTGGCTTTCATTAACAGTGGCTCTGCAGCTAACTTTATTTTTGAAAGACCTATTCAAATTAATAAGACACCGTTACTTCAGAATTGGGTCAAATAGGTAAGGGTCGAATTCACTCTCCAAGTGGGAGTACATCACTCTGAATCCATTTCCTGTTTTGTTCTGGGTAATTTGCCTGCTGGGTTGGTACTGGGACTTCAATGGCTGCTTATTCACAATACTGTTATTGATTGATGTCCAAAAGAAATTGTTAAGTGGAACCCTAATTGTCAGAAGGTTTGTCTGTTCTGTACAAATATGCTCCAGTAGTCTGGAGTGTCTGCCAGGATGCCTGAAAGATTTCGGAGTAGTGATTTCAGAAAAAGAGCTGGAGATACTATCTCCCCATCGTCCCCATGATTGCACTTTTAACAATTCCCTAATTCCAAATTATAATTTTAATTTAATATAAATATTTTACAGTTGTCCAACAGTAATCTGTAAGAATTGATTGATTATATCTTCCTTGAAATCTTTTCTCCATAGCCGCAATATCTTTGGAAAATCTCTCACCACGTTCGTCGCTCACTGCTTCCACGGAATAAATGCTAGCATAGGCTTCCAGTGTCCATTGTTTCAGAAGCTGCACACAGCTTCACAGCATAGACAAATGCCTTCAGATACGAGATGTGCAGCATCTGAAACAACTGATACTGGAAGCCTGTGCTAGCATTTCTTCTGCAGTGTTGCTATCAGTGTGTCAGGAGTGGGAGAAGAAGGTTGCATTGGCAATCCAACACAATGGGCAGCACTTTGAACACATTTTATAAGTGGTCATAAACTTGTAAATAACTCATGAAAGAATAAAGTTACATTAAAACCAATCACACCATTGTTTTTCTGGTGAAATTCTCAATAAGTTTGATGTGTCACATGACCCTCTTCACATTGGAAAAAATAAAGTTGGATCCAAAATGGCCAGCTTCAAAATGGCGGTCATGGTCACCACCCATCTTGAAAAATGTTCCCCCTCCCATATACTAATGTTCAACAAACAGGAAGTTGATATCACCAACCATTCTCATTTTATTTAGGTTTATCCATATAAATGGCCCACCCTGTACATTTAAGCGGCTGATGGGTTTAAGATGGATCCTGGGAAGGTTCAAATTGGACTCAACCTACTGACCAGAAAGCATTGCAACATTTTCTAGGATTCCCCAACTGTTACAAGAAATTTATTAGGGGATTTTCCCAGATTGCTAAGCCTCTTACTGAACACGCTCAGAAATTGTGGTCACCGGAGACTCTTAGGGCTTTTGAAAAATTGAGAAAGCGTTTTATGTCTGCTCTTGTTCTAATCCAACCTGATCTTCAAGAACCATTCATTGTGGAGGTGGTTGCTTTGGGGTGGTGGTCGTTTTATCTCAGGGTTCCAAATTTCTGACCAATTTGTAGCCATATGCATTTTTCTCTAGATTCAATTTCTCTAAAACATTCAGGTCAGGGTTGAAGAATGTGAAGGCTGATGCATTTTCACACAGTCTTGATTCCGTTTTTCCTCCAAAACCTCCATTCTCCAGTTTTCTTCAGGGTATTATGGTTTCTATGGTAATCCCAGATATGAAAACGGAGATCCCCAAAGGCCAGTCATTGGCTCCTTACGCTACTCCAGGGTCCAAATTATTGAGTGATCATCCTGGGGTTACAGCTACCCGGAAAGCTATTTCTAGACATTTTTGGTGGACGTCCATGTATAATGATATGAAAGATTTTGTATCCATTTGTAAAGTTTGTGCCCATAGTAAATTTTGTTATAATCGGCTGTCCTGGGAAATGGCTCCAGAAAGAATGTGAACTCCCCTATCCACGGATGTCATCACGAATTTGCTGCTTTCTGGTGGAAAAACTGTTATTTTTGTTGGTACTTTACCGATTCAGCAAATAGGCTCATGTTGTTCCTGTGTCAGAGTTACCTACTGCTGATACACTCTCCAGGTTGTTTGTCATGTTGTGAGATTGCATGGAATTCTTTTTAAGATTGTGTATGATATAGGTGTGCAATTTGTCTCCAAATTCTGGAGAGCTTTTCGTAGAAAACTGGCGACTTTGCATTTCCTCTGCCTACCACCCTTAAACCAAAGTTCAGACAGAAAGGACAAATCAATCTTTGGAACAAATTTTAAGGTGTTTGGTTGCTGCTCAGCAGGAGGACTGGTCTTCATTATTACGTCTTGCTGAGTTCGCCTTCAATAAGTGGGTCAATCAGTCCACTGGAACCTCTCATTTTTTGTAATTATGGTTTTCATTCCTATTTTGGTGAATTTTCTAGGATAAGTTCTGGATGTACTAGGGTGGAGGTCCCCATACAGAAACTCGGAGATGTTTGGAAGGTGGTTCAAAAGAATATTTGGGCCACTCAGACTCACCAAAAATGGAAGGCTGAAAGAAAACGTTCTGTGGTAAGTGTCCTTAAAGTAGAAGATAAGCTTTGGTTGTCATCCAAAAATGTTAAACTTAACCCCTTTCTGACATCGGGTGTATATTTACGGCAATATCGATATCCCTCCTTTTGATGTGGGCTCCGGCGGTGAGCCCACATCTTTCCTGGGACATGTCAGCTGTTTTGAACAGCTGACATGTGCCCACAATAGCCACGGGTGGAATCTCGATTCACCCTCGGCTATCAACTAGTTAAATGCCAGTTTCAAACTCTGATAGCCGCATTTATCAAGCACTTCTGGCCATGGGCCGGAAATACGCTCACCAGTGACCTGCGTCACGTGATCGTTGGTCACTAGTGCGTCGGCATGACAACCCGAGGTCTCCTGGGGACCTCTATGGTTGTCAGTGCTGGCTTGCTGTGAGCGCCACCCAGTGGTTAGTGCTCATAGCAAGTCACTAATTTTACTACGTAGAGGCGATCTGAGCATCGCCTCTATGTAGCAGAGCCAATCAGGTAGTGGCAGCTTCTAGTCTCCTATGAAGACTATTAAAGCATGCCAAAAATAAAAAAAAAGTGTTTAAAAATCTAAAAAAATATAAATGTTCAAAACATCCCCCTTTCGCCCCATTCAAAATAAAACAATAAAAATAAAATAAAACATACACATATTTGGTATCACAGCGTTCAGAATCACTCGATCTATCAATAAAAAAAAATTAACCTGATCACTGAATGGCGTAGTGAGAAAAAATTAAAAATGCCAGAAGTCCTTTTTTTGTCGCAGCGACATTGCTTAAAATGCAATAACGGGCGATCAAAAGATCGTATCTGCATCAAAATGGTATCATTTAAAACGTCAGCCCGGCACAGAAAAAATAAGCACTCACCCACCCTGAGATCACGAAAAATGGAGACGCTATGGGGTCTCGGAATTTTTTTTTTTTTTTAGCAAAGTTGGAATTTTTTTTCAGATAAAAAAGAACCTAGACATGTTTGGTGTCTATGAACTCGTAACGACCTGGAGAATCATATTAGAAGGTCAGTTTTAGCATTTAGTGAACCTAGAAAAAAAGCCAAACAAAAAACAAGTGTGGGATTGCACTTTTTTGCAATTTCACCGCAGTTGGAATTTTTTTCCCGTTTTCTAGTACATGACATGGTAAAACCAATGATGTCATTCAAAAGTACAACTCGTCCCGCAAAAAATAAGCCCTCATATGGCCATATTGACAGAAAAAAAAACGAAAATGCAAAACCAAAATAAGCTTCGTGGGTTAAGGGGTTAAACTACTGTCAGCAAAGTTGGGTCCAAAGTTCATTGATCCATATGAGATTATGGAAATTGTTCATCTGGTGGCTTTAAGATTGAAGCATCTTCCATCTCTTCATATCCCTAAAGTCTTGCACAGATCTCTATTAAAGGAATTTATCCTGTCAATTTTATCTTCTACATCCCTGCCTCCTCCAGTTTCTGTCGATGGCAGTTTGAAGTATTAAGCACAGGGAATCATGGATTCTCACAGGATCCGAAATTCCCTCCAGTACCTCATCCATTGTAAAGGATATGCACCCAAGAAGAGATTCTGGGTACCAGTTCGATCCCTGAAGGCCAATCGTCTGGTCAGGGCCTTCCATTCTAGATTTCCTGGGAAACCCGGGGGTCAAGTGGCTCCCCTAGAAGTGGGAGTACTGTTATGATTCCACCACTCAAATTGTCTGTGAGTAACAGATCAGCCGCCCTATAGAATCAGGGGCGTGCTGGGCTGTCAGTATTGTCTGTGACAGACCAGTTTCACAATCTGACTGGGACTATGCGGTTTGCTCCAGGTATCACCCGTTCAGGGTGATTACATGGCTATTTAGTAGGCTGGCAATGATCAGATCATTGCCAGTAATAGCCTTGCTTCCTTGCTTGGTTGTATGTGTGCTCTGTGTTCTGATATTATTGATCTTTGTTGCAAGACCTCAGTATTGCCTTTGTGACAACTCATTTATATTACCCCTTTTGCATTTCATGTACTCTGACCTTAGTTGCCTGACCCCACACTTTACCTATGACTATTCATTTGTTTTATCCCTTTGTACTCTCCTGGCATTTGACCTTGGACTCCATGACTTCCCCGTCTCACAGCTTGCCATGAGAAATAACTCAGCATCAAACTTGGCCATTGTATCACTTTCACCCTGTTCTTCAGAAATGCAAGTGGCATAATATGTGTGTTTTGGATCACTGTCATGTTGGAAAAGTTCACATCTACCAAGAGCATGGAGTGATGGTAGCATTGTTTCTTTCAATATAGAATCTTATATATGTGAATTTATGATGCCATTAATGAAATATTGTTACCTGACAGAACTCCTGCAGCATTAGGTAACAAAGAAAACCCCTTCCTTTTTCATACTGACAGTAATGTTACCACATGGGAGAGAAATGTCAAAAAGACTTGAGAATGAAAATTTCTCTTCACAAGAAAGATAAATGCTACAAGATCAGCAAAGCTCTACTTATCAGTCAAAATACAGTAGCAAAAGTGAAACAAAATTTAACTAAGATACTACAACCATCTCACGTAGATGTCTAAGCCTATAACTAAAGTTAACACCTAAAAAGGAGTGTCTTCTTGTAATAAGGGGTAAAGAAAATCACTGTGCAAGTTTACTAAAGCTAACTAAAGTAGAACAATTTTCCTGTGACATAATACGGCATGCTCTGCAGAAGAATGGAATGCCATTCAATAAGAAAGCTTCTCCTAAAGCCAATGCAGAAAAAAGCCCTCCTACTATTTGCCAGTGTCCATGCTGAAAAATATTAATGTACTCTCTGCATTTCATTTTGACTGATAAAAACCAGAAAGGTAGAAATTTTTGCAAATTTATTAAAAAAGAAAAACTGAAATATCACATGGTCATAAATATTCAGACCCGTTGCTCAGATATTCATATTTACGTCACATGCTGTCCATTTCCTTGTGATCCTCCTTGTGATCCTACTTCATTGGAGTCCAGCTGTGTTTAATTAAACTGATATGACTTGATTTGTAAAAACACACACCTTTTTTTTATATAAGACCTCACAGCTCACAGTGCATGTCAGACCAAATAAGAATCATGAAGTCAAAGGAACTGGCCAAGGAGCTCAGAGACAGAATTGTGGCAAGGCATACATCTGGCCATGGTTACAAAAGAATTTCTCAAGGTTGCTAAGAGCACAGTGGCCTCCATAATCTTTAAATGGAAGAAGTTTATGACCACCTGAAGTCTTCCTTGACCTGGCAGTCCAGCCAAACTGAGTAATCATGGGAGAAGAGCCTTGGTGAGAGAGGTAAAGAAGAACCCCAAGATCACTGTGGCTGAGCTCTACATATGCAGTAGGGAGATGGGAGAAAGTTCCACAAAGTCAACTATCACTGCAGCCCTCCACCAGTTGGGCCTTTATGGCAGAGTGGCCCAACGAAAGCCTCTCCTCAGTGCCAGACATATGAAAGCAGGCATAGAGTTTGCTAATAAACACATGAAGGACTCCCAGACTATGAGAAATAAGATTCTCTGGTCTGATGAGATGAAGATAAAACTTTTTGGTGATTTGGTATGTGTGGAGAAAACCAGGCACTGCTCATCACCTGCCCAATACAATCCCAACAGTGAAGCATGGTGGTTGGAGCTTCATGCTATGGGGGTGTTTTTCATCTGCAGGGACAGGACAACTGGTTGCAATTGAAGAAAACATGAATGCAGCCAAGTACAGAGATGTCCTGGATGAAAACCTCTTCCAGAGTGCTCTGGACCTCAGACTTGGCCGAAAAACCACCTTCCAACAAGACAATGACCCTAAGCACACAGCTAAAATAACAAAGGAGTGGCTTCAGAACAACTCTGTGACCATGCTTGACTGGCTCAGCCAGAGCCCTGACCTAAACCCAATTGAGCATCTCTGGAGAGACCTGAAAATGGCTGTCCACCAACATTCATCATCCAACCTGACGGAACTGGAGAGGATCTGCAAGGAAGAATGGCAGAGGATCCCCAATTTCAGGTGTCAAAAACTTGTTGCATCATTCCCAAGAAGACTCATGGCTGTATTAGCTCAAAAGGGTGTTTCTACTCAATACTGAGCAAAGGGTCTGAATACTTATGACCATGTGCTATTTCAGTTTTTCTTTTTTAATACATTTGCAAACATTTCTACAGTTCTGTTTTTTCAGTCAAAATGGGGTGCAGAGTGCACATTAATGAGAAAAAAATGAATATTTTTGAATTTACCAAATGGCTGCAATGAAACAAATAGTGAAAAAATTACAGCGGTCTGAATACTTTCTGTACCCACTGTAAACTCACCTCCGCAGGTGGCATTGCGGTTTTTTCTAGAGGGATATAGCAATTATGGGACAGAACTCATAGAATACCTGTTGGAGGTAGTTCACTTTCTTTTGGAGCATAATTATTTCTCTTTTGACTAAACTGTATACCTACAGAAATCAGGAGTTCCCATGGGAGCAAAATATTCACCATCTTTGGCTAATTTATCAATGGCATTTTGGGAGAGTAAATTTATTTATTCTGACTCCAATCCATTTCTTCATTGCATTAGCTGGTACGGCAGATACATCGATGACACCCTCATCATTTGGGAGGGCGATGTATCTGCCGTGCCAGTGTTTGTTGATTATATAAATTCTAACAACATGAATATTGGCTTCACCTATAAACATAATATGCATGGTATCTCCTTTTTGGATTTGGAGCTAGTGGGTGTACCAGGAAAAGAAATTGTCACAAAAACGCATGTGAAACCGATTAGTGGCAATACATTGCTCCATGCTAATAGTGTACATCTTAAACATGTGATCAAGGCCATACCAGTCGGTGAATACATTAGGCACAGGAGAAATTGCTCTGATCCTAAGGATCTCAGCCATGAGTATGGTCAACTTAATGAAAAATTAAAACAACGTAAATACCCCAATTGGACTATAAAAAGAGCAAAAACCATAGCCCTTGAAAGAAACAGAGATGATTTGCTTCAGCCAATATTAAAAACTGCTAATTGTAAAATTAAAAAATCATTTGTTAGTTTGGGCTACAGCAGGCAATTTAATAAAATCAAAGAAATTGTACACAGATGCATTCCAATCCTATATGAAGATGAAATTTTAGAAAAAATTTTGCGTTCAGGAGTTAATGTCATAGCCAGACGAGCACCCACAATAGGAGACCTAGTGTCTCCAAGCTATTTCTCCTAAAAAAAAACTCATCATAATTGGTTAAAAACTATGGGATTCTATAAATGTGGAGCCCATAAATGTAAAACCTGTGGGGTAGAAAAAAATACAAAAAACTTCACTGATACAAACAGTACTCAAATATATACTATTAAACAACTGATTAATTGCAATAGAGAGAATGTTGTGCATCTCATTATATGCAATGAATGTAATTTAATTTATGTGGGCTGTACAACAAGGAAACTAAAAATACGTATTACTGAGCATCTTCGGGATATAGTAAGTCATAATATCGACTTTAAGAGTATATCGATGGCTTCTAAACATTTTATCAATTGTCATCAGCGAAGTATTAAATCAATGCAGGTTATAGGTATTGAAAAGGTTCGAAGCTCTGCTCGAGGGGGAGACTCCAAAAGAAGTCTCCTCACTCGAGAGGCATTCTGGATTTTCAATCTAGACACGAGATATCCCAAAGGCATGAACAGAAGAAACGAAATTATGTAGCATTATTAGATCTATTGTTAAAATTATTATAGTTTAATATTTTTCCTCTTTTTCTGTTTATTAATTTATTAGAATAAATAATATACATAAATAAATTTGTTTACATCGTGATTAATTAGAGACATGTCACTGTCATCAATAGAGGATATTTCTCTATGCGATCATACTCAATTTATGTCGAAAATTAAACAATTTTTCTGATCAATTGGTAGAATTGCTTTAAACCTTAATGTCTCTTTTTTTGAATGCGCAAGAACTTTACTATTCAAAAGCCCCTACCTTGCGATTAATTAGAGACACTTCACTGCTATATGTAGTGGATGTTTCTCTACACAATTACATGTAATCTTGGCTGATAATCTAAGATGCCCTGTTTCTATCATATAAGTATAATGATATCTAAAGTAGAATCTCATGTTATTTCATCTATTTTCAGACTCATATGATATTTATAATCTTGATAGGAGACTTTCTCTCCAGCATATTAGCACTTTAATGTCTTCAGCGATATCAGGATTAGAACCGCTGGGTGAAAATTGTAGGCTTCGTTATATATAAAATACCCTCTCTAAAAGTTGTGAGTATGATGACGACATGTGTATGGATTATATCTATATCATTATCATTGAGGAATAGATCATATAGATTTGTGGATATTGTGGTAACTATTGTACTAATAGTAAATCTGTAATCATACTACACTGACAAAGTCACTTGTAAAGGTTGTTGCATCTTGTATCTATATATGATTTTTAATTTAGATCTTTCTAAATTATTATTTCACAATTTTAGTATCCACTTTGCAGCTGGAGTCAAATCCCTTGCTGATTCACATGTTGAGAAAAAGGAGACGCTTGAAAATCATCTGGAAATCTTTCTTCAGCTGGTTACTGCCATAAAAACCTGCAAGAATATGGCGCTCTGAATCGCAAGAGTGGAAATTATATCTCACCTGCTACACAATAACTTTCTATTGTCTCTGCATATAATTCAGATGAAAAAGTTTATTGCATTTTATATTTTCACTTTTTGATAAAATTTCATTTATGCTGTTATGTATACATAGAAATACCATGGGTGTCTCTGATTGATTGTTTCCAGGTGGTATAATTAAATTTCTCCTACGTACATCTAGGAGCTAATTGAAAATTACCTTAGAAACCACATGACAATCAGAGATTTCACCCATTGGTCTATGCTAGTTTTAAATTTGCAGGCTACTAATTATTCTACATCTTTGACAAAGACCTTGAGAGGTCGAAACGAGTTGCTGTTAGGCTACTAGTGCTCACCTTCCGCTTGTTGCATTATGAAGGACACCGTTTTGTACTACATTTTATCTTTGGATTAAATAAAGAAAAATACAATTCTATGGAAGCTTGAACGCTCGTTTTCTTCCTTGGCCGAAGATCCACCTTCCAACAAGACAATGACCCTAAGCACACAGCTAAAATAACAAAGGAGTGGCTTCAGAACAACTCTGTGACCATTCTTGACTGGCCCAGCCAGAGCCCTGACCTAAACCCAATTGAGCATCTCTGGAGAGACCTGAAAATGGCTGTCCACCAACGTTCACCATCCAACCTGATGGAACTGGAGAGGATCTGCAAGGAAGAATGGCAGAGGATCCCCAAATCCAGGTGAGAAAAACTTGTTGCATCATTCCCAAGAAGACTCATGGCTCTTCTAGCTCAAAAGGGTGCTTCTACTCAATACTGAGCAAAGGGTCTGAATACTTATGACCATGTTCTATTTCAGTTTTTCTTTTTTAATACATTTGCAAACATTTCTACAGTTCTGTTTTTTCAGTCAAGATGGGGTGCAGAGTGTACATTAATGAGAAAAAAATGAATTTTTTTGAATTTACCAAATGGTTGCAATGAAACAAAGAGTGAAAAAATAACAGGGGTCTGAATACTTTCTGTACCCACTGTATACTCACCTCCGCAGTAGGGGCCAGTTCAGCAGTGTCAGTTCCAGCGGTGTCAGCACTTGCCCTTCCACGGATTGCATAGCATTGTTATGTCATGCGATCCCTGTGGCCAATCATTGCTGGCTTCAATCTCCTTGCTTTTGGACAAATGCAGACATCCAGAGGAAGAGGCAACTTTGACTGTTCTCTCATCTCCTCTGTATGTCTGTTATATCCAAAGAAGGGGAGAGTGAAGCAGCTGCTGAATTGTCACAGGGATCGCCTGGAATGGCGACGGCACCGGAGGATAGTATAAGTGGTATTATTTAACTGGGAAGGATACAATAATAGTGATTGAATAGGGGTTTTCAGAGTAGTGGACAATATTTTACATTTATCATCAATCACTTACCAACAAAAAGGGTGAATGAAAATGTAGAAAAAAGTGCAATACAGTCAGGGTGGCAGTTTAGGGAGTTTGGGAGGCTGACAGGTTCCCTTTAATGGTACATTTAGACGCAGTCAATGCAACTTTAAATAGGTGGTCTGAAGCTAATAATGATTTTCATCGAAAAGGACTAGTTATTTTAATAATCTAATAACTTTAGCTAAGAATCATTATCATCGGCAGTACATAACTCTGTGTAAATAGGGATTATATTGCTGACAACACAATTCTGCATGTGGACAGTACAATCATATTAAAGGGGTTTTCCCATGAACAAAAGTTCATTTTAATCAGTAGATCTTGGAATAATAAAAATAAAAAAGTCCTTATCACTCCTCCTCTAATCTAACTGCATTAGGTTTTTCTTTTACCCAATTCCTTTTTGATGATGTTCCTTTTGACAATTCTGCGATACTCAAACGAGTCGTCATCAGGAGGCAGAGGCTGCAGTCAGTGCAGCATCTTCTGTCCCCATCATGAAACAAATAGCCGTCATCAGTGACATCAATTTCAGGGGCTAGTGAGGGCGAACCTTGGCACTCCAGCTGTTGGAGAACTACAACTCCCCGTATGCCTTAACTGCTGCAGGTTGCAAGGGCATGCTGGGAGTTGTAGTTTTACAACAGCTGGAGTGCCAAGGTTAGCCATCACTAGGCTGTCCCTGCTCTACTAAGCATACGTCAGAAAGACCTTGTCACTGTGTTATAATATTATTCTCAGTGCACAATGAGAATGTGCAACCTCTCTGGCACTAAAGAGAAGCGATG
>VIAB01007421.1:28362-40007 GCA_009801035.1 Oophaga pumilio | reverse complement strand
GACCTCATGATTCTCATTTGGTCTGCATGCACTGTGAGCTGTGAAGTTGTAAGCAGGTTGCGGGATGCAGTGACGCAAGAAAGGCAGAGCAAGGGTTAACAATTTAATTTAACAGTAAAGATACTCCTCGCAGGGAGATGAATAGTTAACAGTGGAATTGACTAGAAAATATAGAACCAAAATGTGACAACAGTCCACACAATTAACTTATCGTGTCCGGGGCTTCCTTGGTCACGTAAGGTCTGATGGGGGCAGTAATCCCGGCAACGGCTGGTGCGGTGTCCTCAGTGGAGATCCCACAGGTCGCGGTATATCTTCTGGCTGCAACGGGCGGTCTCCGTTTTTTATCCATTGGGCCAATTAGTTCACAAACTGGTGCAGCCAAAGCCCAGGGAGCTGCGTACAGTCTATCAACAAGGGAGGTCTGCGGCATGCCGTCTGGCAAAGAGGGCCACAACGAACAGACCTGAGCACGGCCACCGCTGCTTTGAGGGGCTGCTGCACATCTAGTGGAGCATGCTGCTCACATACCTGCCCTGTCTCCGCCGGCGGGAATCTACTCGTCGCTTCACGTGCTTTCAATGCTTTGCTTTTTTGCCACACCCCCTGCTTCCGGGTGATGAGGTCGGTCCGGTCCTCTATTCCTTCCCCCGGACAAATTAGGATGCAGCCGGCACAGTACAAGTGTCCGCAGCCGGTCTTCTTCCTCACACTCCCCCTCTCCTTTAGCTCGCCATTCCACGGGCCAGAGTTCCTGCAGTAGACGTTGGCATTCTTGCATCTCTTGAATAATCCATTGCCAAATAAATTGGTCTTGTTCATATCGAGTGGGGGGTATTCCAGCTGTCGTCCGCTCAGTCCGACGTAACTCGGGTTGAGTGGTAGGGTCAGGTTGGGGTGTGGAGGACGAGGGTTCACCTGAGTCTCGGGGAAAGGCCAGGACGCAACATACTTCGATGTACTATTCGGGTATATGCCCCCTCTTCCCCTTCGGGTTGAACCTTATAGATGGGACCCTTAGACCTTAGAATTAACATGGCGTTTCACCCTGTACGGAATCTTTTTCCAACGGTGTTCTAACTTGCCTCGAGGTTGTTTTTCTTGGACCAACACATGGTCTCCAGCCTTAAGAGCTGTCCCTCAAAGGCATGCCGTTTCATGATGCACAAGCTCTAGAAACCTGGTCTGCACCAGCCGATGAAGGGTCTGCAACCGTTGTCAATATTCACGGACCCAGGAACACATCCTCGTCTGTGGGTAGTTCTCTGCTGGATCCAGTTTCAACTCCGTAATCTCCAGTCCTTTTTGCCCAAACAGCAGTGTATATGGGGTGTACCCGGTCATACTGTGTACCCTATTGTTGTACACCCAGACCAACTCAGCCACATATTCAGGCCAGCTGACTTTCCTGTCTTCTTCCAACATTCTCAACATTTGGATCAGTGTCCGGTTGAAGTGCTCACAGGCTCCATTCCCCTGGGGATGATAGAGCATCGTCCTGGACTTCTCAATCTGGTACAGACGGTGAAGCTCTAGCCCTTGGAAGAAAGCGCTCTGATCAGAATGAATCCGCTTCGGACAGTCGTACACCTGGATGAAGTCTAGACAAATGGCCTGTGCAGCCGACACAGCAGTCTGATCTCGAGTGGGAGTCACCATAGCAAATTTGGTAAAGTGGTCATCACTAAGCAGTGTTCATACACCAGATGAGCTGGGCCCAAGGTCAAGTAGTCGATCATCAGTAACTCTAAGGGAGCGGACGTCACAATGGTCTGTGTGGGGGCTCTCTGTTCTGGAGGCTTAACTAGTTTGCAGCTTTGACATTGCTGGTAGGCTTCTTCTACCGCAGTGTTCAATTGAGGGTGGTAGACCAACATTTGTAGCCACTGAAATGTCTTCTCCGGGCCAAATTGAGCCCCTCTCTTATGAGCCTCTGTAGCCACCACGCTGATCAACTTCTCCAGGAGCACCACTTGCCAGGTAACCCCCAACTCTCGTACCAACTGCACTTTACGATAGAGCAAGCCGTCTTCCAACTAAAGCCTCTCCCACTGCCTGAGGATCTGCAGCGTTCCCGGAGACAGAACTTCTCTTTCACTTTGGCTAGGGAGTCATTTCAGGGCCACCCACTGTCTCAACTGGGCAAGTTCCCTATCTTCCTGCTGGAGTTGCACCCAGTTGTCTTGAAATTGTCCCAGCACTTGTTCTCCCGGCACCTCTCCGATCTGTCCCTGCGTCGCCCCCAATGTCCTGGCGAAGTCCTGGAACCCAGGAATCTCTTCTGCCTCTAGCACTTCATCTCGGTTGTGTTCAGGTCAGTCATGAGTCACCCTCGACAGAGCATCAGCATGTGTGTTCTAAGCCCCCTTTCAGTACTTAATCTTGTACCATTACTTCGCCATGCAGGCCACATATCTCTGCTCCAAGGCCCCCCAATTTTGCGTTTTCTATGTGGGCCAGGGGTTTGTTTTCGGTACCCACCAAGACCTTAGACCCTGACAGGTATTCGGTGAATTTCTCAGTCATTGCCCATACCAGCGCCAGCAATTCTAGCTTGAAAGAGCTGTAGTTATCTGGGTTTCATTATGAGTCATGAAGGGACCGGCTTGCATAGGCAATCACTCGCTCCTTCCCATCCTGCATTTGTGACAGGACAGCTCCTAGGCCATGTAGGCTTCCATCAGTGTGAACGATGAAGGGCTGGGAGAAGTCTGCATAGGCCAATATTGGGGCCTCGGTTAGGACAATCTTCAAAGCTCAGAAGGCTTCTTGATGTCTATTGCCCCACTGGATGGTCCTATCCTTTGCACCAGACGGCACTCCCGCAGCGGATTAGCAATTCGGATGAAGTTCTTCACAAACCTTCGGTAGTACCCAGTGAGTCTCAGGAAGGCTCGAACGTCCTTCACTGTCTTCCGGGTGGGCCAGTCCTGCACCGCTGCTATTTTCTCTCATGTTGGTCTCACTCCATCAGCGGATACGACATATCCCAAGTATTCAATTTGTTTGCGAAAAAGTTGACACTTTTGAGTCTTCACTTTTAGGCCATGCTTCTGCAAACGACTCAAAACTTTCTCCAACCGGCGGCGATGCAGTCTCGACAGTTCTGGGCCCAGCGCAGTACAAGTGCCCGCAGCCCGGTCTTCCTCCTTACAAGGTCTTATATAGACAGGTGTGAGCCTTTACAAATCAAGTCCTGTCAGTTTAACTAAACACAGCTGGACTCCAATGAAGGAGTAGAACCATCTCAAGGAGGATCACAAGGAAATGGACAGCATGTGACTTAAATATGAGTGTATGAGCAAAGAGTCTGAATACTTATGAACATGTGATATTTCAGTTTTTCGATTTTAATAAATTTTGCAAAAATTTCTACATTTCTGTTTTTTTTCAGTCAAGATGGGGTGCAGAGTGTACATTAATGAGATAAAATGAACTTTTTTGAATTTATCAAATGGTTGCAATGAAAAAAAGAGTGAAAAATGTAAAGGGGTCTGAATACTTTCCGTACCCACTGTATGTTTTCCTATTTGACCCCAAAAAAGTGACTGATGTGACTAAACGTTGGCGCAGCTGCAGAGACCAATACAGGAGGGAGCGGCAGCAGCGTGTGCGTAGTGGAGATGGTGCTTTCCAGAAGAAGCCATATATATATTTCTACCAACTAAATTTCCTGGCCCCAATCATTTACCGTAACTAGGGCCGTAAGTTCCAAAGCTTGTGCATTTGTCCCTTTTGTTTGTTAAAATAACATATTATTTTTACTTGCTGTATGCAATTGTCATTTCAGTATACAAGTAACATTCGTGACAGGGACACACTCTTCGAATTTGAGGCTGGCGAAGGAAAGGAGGAGGCGGCGGCGCAATCTGGTGAAGAATCCAGACTGGAGGACCAGCAAGAACAGGCACGGAGCAGCAGCCCCAACTTACCCTTGGACACCTCCCCCAGGCTGCAGCCGTACCTCGCAGAGCACAGTGAAGGATGGAAGCTCTCAGCCACCCCCCCCTTTCGTTGTGGGATAAATAGTCGAGTGAACAACTATCTATCTTGCACAGTCAGTGACAATAAGGACAAGACCTTTTGCCACAGCATGGCATGCAATCCCTGCGAATAAGCAGCTCTGCATCAATTCCACTATGCTCCTCCTGGACTTGGCAATACCGCCGAAAGATCCTCAGGAGGCCATTGAGACCCTTCAGGATTTCACAAGGAGAAGGGGCAACATACCACCACCACCAAGTGCCCTTGCCTTTCTGCCACCACCAACATTACTATCTGCAACATTATCATATGGTCAGCCTGCGGCACAACATACCAGTCAGCACTTCAGGCCACCAACTAAAGGATGGCACCAATGGCAGCACACACAGCCATACAATGCTGGACCAATGGGCAATCCCCGCAATCCAACAAACCACAATGGCCCATCAAGAGCCACGTGAACCAGGTCCCTTTGCCCAATCCCAGCCACCCCTATACCAGCACCTTTATAACTATTGCCCCTCCACATCCTCCTACATACTTGGACATTACCCACCAAGTCACCAATATCCTTCAAGCAGATCCCCTCCCCCTCCAGATCCCGGCGCACGTATTCTAACTTATAGTTCTTTGTTTTTTTTGGGTTTGTGAAAAAACAGAGCCCAAAAACAGTTTACATGTGTATCTTTCACATGTTGTTAGCAAAGAGCAGGTTTCATTCATTGAATATTATTATTATAATTATTATTAAGAATTAAAAAAAACATTTTTATGTTAAAGGGAACTTGTCACCCCCCCCCGGCCGTTTTGAAGTAAAAGAGTCACCTTCAGCAGCACTAATGCAGCAGTCTGTGAAGGTGGCTCTTTTACTTCTGTGCCCCTGCAACGTTGAAATATTTAGTTTTATAAATCGATCCCCATACCTGCTATGTGTCTTAGAGGCATGTCCTCTTCCAGTGGCTAATCCTCCCCCCAGCCGTCCATCATGGCTTTTCACGTCACCGTACCTGCTCCTGATTTTTTTTTTGCTTTTTTTCCTTTGGTGTCCGGCGCCTGCGCTCTTGTTTCAGTCCCCGGGCATGCGCAGTGCGCACTACCCAGGAACTGTCATAAGACTCCAGCGCCTGCGTCGTTACATTTCCCCTGATCCCTCCCCGCAGTGTGTTATTATGTATACACTGCGGGGCAGGAAATCTTGCGACTGCGCAGTCTACCTGTGTTGCTGCGCATGCCCCCTTCTCCCAGACTCCCTCCACTTTCACTTTCAGACAGTCTTCGGTGTCGGATGTGCTGACCGCCCAGAACTAGTTCAGCACATCCAAGCAGGCGTGGTGACGTGAAGAGCCATGATGGACGGCTGGGGGGAGGATTAGCCACTGGAAGAGGACATGCCTCATAGACACATAGCAGGTATGGGGACCGATTTATAAAACTAAATATTTCAGCGTTGCAGGGGCACAGAAGTAAAAGAGCGACCTTCACAGACTGCTGCATTAGTGCTGCTGAAGGTGGCTCTTTTACTTCAAAACGGCCGGGTGGGTTAGTTAAACCAACTAAACATTAACACATAATTTAGAGAAACACAAACAAAAAGACATTACTCAACCTCAATGGGTTGCCATGGTATTGACCCCTTCGGAGAAACAAAATAATTGGACAACATCCCATGAACATCTCATATCCAACCATCACATACCGAACAGATAATGCTCCTGATCCAGGCAGCATCCATGGATAAGGGACATCCAATTTGTTATTCTTAAGCCACTAAACTATTAATGAAGAAATGAAGATCCATGAATCTCCAGTTCTTTTATAGGCCCCAATGTGTACAATTCTAAACAGTTAGTTGCTGTTAACCACGGCTAACATAACCACTGAAAAATACTGTTCATAATTATAGAATTGGAACCCTGAGTTTGGCGGCTTCTTAACTCAGATGTGCTTGCCGTCTTTGGCTCCGAAACAGTTAGAAAACTGGTACTGGTCATTGCCCTGGAACATTTTCAGCCAGTCGCTGGAAGTGGGCTTGGGCATGACTTCTTTCTGGAGATGCTCCAAGATTTGTAGGCAGGTGTAGTGCATACTATTCAGAATATGGTGATTTTCCCCAGGAGAAATTCCAATTTTGCATAGGACAAACTAGTAGAGAGGAATCTAAAAGGGGAATACACAAAAATCAGAATGTCAAAATATATTTGAAAACAAGATGGCAGAGGGCTACAAATATATTTTTCACTAACCCTGAGCTGTGACAGTTCTGGGTTCTTCAAGATTATATTTGAGGGAGGAAGGCACAAAGAACCTTCTGTTGGTTTGGAAAGCAGAACCAACCAAAGCAGTTGAAAAAATTAAACACAATAAAAAATTCAGAGAGATGAAATGTACATCTTAAAGTAAACAGTTTGGGACCTTGACCCATTTTAGCATTTTTAAGTATTTAACTCTACACACAACATTTTTTGGAAAGGTAGAAAAAGGTGACTGTTACAAAACGCAAAGGCTAACATGCAGGGTCTCTACTAATCTCAACACAACAAAAGCAGAACACAATAGTACAGTTGGTAATGAAAGAATTTGCAGTAATCATTTTGGAAAATACTTTAGATAAAGAAACATACATAGTTTTATGGAAAATAGCCACAAAAGCAAGATGGTATGCTCACTTACCGCAGGGTCTGCAGAAACACATTTGCTGAGTCTAGTGTTCTGAAAGGTGATCCCTGGCTATGAGTCCTCAAGTAGGTGATGAAAGGTTAGTACAGGAAAACTGCAATATGAAAATAATGTCTCTGGGTGTAGGTGTAACTGCAAGTAGATACGGGCAAAATGGCCTCTTGTCTGACACTGGCAGAGTAAACAATGCACACACATTCGCCTACGCCTCCTCGGTACCTGAATGTTTGGGCAACTTCCCCCATACTCTCTGAAGAATACCCAGTTGAAGAGGACTTAGGCTACTTTCACACATCAGGTTTTTTCCTTCAGGCATGATCCGGCTATTTTTTGAAAAACCGGATCCGGCGTAATTTAACACCGGATCCGTTTTTTTCCCATTGACTTGTATTAGCCCCGGATTGTGCCGCATGTCCTCGCGTTTCATCAGTTTTTTGCCTAAAATTTTCATTCCGGCGTCTGGAAAAACATCTTCAGTAACTTTTTTGTCTGTGGCGAAAAACCGGACAGCGCCGGATGCGGAGCTTCCGTTTTTTTGCTACAATGGAAGTTTATTAGCGCCGGAATGCGCCGGATCCGGAAAAAGACGGATCCGGTCACCGGATCTAGTTTTTAAGTCTGAGCATGCTCAGATCCAATTGGCCAGCCCCCAGGAAACAGATCATCATTTGGGAACCACTCATAGGCGTTTTTAAAAACCGGATCCGTCGTAAAATGGATAAAAAAAAAGGAAGAAACGGATGGAAAACTGATGAAACTGATCCGTTTTTTCGGGGTAAAAATTGATCCGTTTCATTAGTTTTCCATCCGTTTCTGCCAGATCCGTCCATCCGGCGCGATGCCGGATCATGCCTGAAGGAAAAAACCTGATGTGTGAAAGTAGCCTTACTCACTCTGGTTAAAGGATAAATTGCTAGTGAACATTTATGCCGTTTATCACCAAAAAATATGGTGACGGGATATGAATGGGGACATCCCATATAATATGGCAGAGCTCCCATCCTTAGGGCCCTTAAAATGAGGTTTTTATGGGATTACCAATGAATCAGGCCATTGGCTGATATGGTTCGGAATTTAGAAAACGTGTTGAATTAAGAATTGCATATAGATGGCAAACACATGTCATACACATGTCATATGGATTCTAGGTGAGAAAAACATTTCACACTCGCATAACACAGGGAGTGACATACGCAGGACATATGCATGACACTTGTCCGACTTTTCAGTATGAAAATTGGAGCGAGTTATTGAACGCTAATGGGAGCAAGGCCTAACAGAGGACATTTAACAGGAGCTACACACAAGCCTGACGCATAGTGTCAAGCATCAGCTGGAGCAGTGAAAAAGCACACCGACACTGCACTTTGGAGCAGAGGAAAGGTGTTTTGCTATTTGAGGATTTGATGGAGGGACCTGGGTTTAGCATTTACTTAGACTTAATCTAGTTACCTACTAGATTGCATAGTACCTCCAGTGAATTTGATGGAAAAGGCTGCTTTGTGGAAACAATTTTGGGAAATCCTTTCCTTTACGAGTGTGACTGTGCCCAAGTGCACAAAGTAAGGTTCATAAAGGCATAACGAGATGAGGAATCTGAGAGGCCTGAATGCTCACCTCAATGCAATTGAAACTATTGGCATGAATTGGAACACCAATAGCCAGGCCTTCTCCTCCAACATCAAACTTCACAAATAATCTTATGTTGGTTCAAATTTCCAGACACACATTACCCTGGTGGTAATATTAAAAAATTGTACTTTGGAGAAGTTTTTTTCTATATATATTATTTATGTATCCTTTTCTTTGAGGATCAAAGATCAAACCGAGCTGAAGATCTTCAGGGACAAAGGGGTTCAAGATGTAAAAATTCTCTCAACAAAAACAGCTGTAGAACGTTCAATGCCCTTTCTTAAAGAAACTGAAATGCTTCTCAAAAGTAACATACATTTACTGTGGAGAGATCTGCTTTTCTTCTAAATGAAATGGTTGACCCTGCGTCTCGTGAACCGATGATGAAGAGGCAGCTAGACAACATCTCTAGAGTGATTCCAGAGGATGAAGTTGTTAGAAAGGGAAGCCACAAAGAAAAGGTCTTGCAAGAAGGAAATGAATGCTGATAGTGAATTATGGAGACGTCTTATACCATATACGGAAGTAAAAGGAATCTGTGGTGGACTTTTTAAAACTTTTTTGAACATAAGTTCCATTTGAAATGGACAATATTTCTATGTTTCTAGAATATTATATATAATATAAACAAGTCAAGACACAGATACTTAACCCATCCAATATCCAATATCACTGTTGACATTCACATCTGGTGCACCTTTGAACTTCCTCATCGTAAGGATCACAGACAACCTGACAAGACATTCCCAACTCACACATGTAATAAAACAATAAGGACAGTAAAGGTTAAATTACAAAAACATTTATGGGAGGATTTGGATGAATTTACCAAAGTACTCTCTGTAGATAAGCAAATAAGGCCCTCCTGAGCAACTTCTTAGTGTTGTTTTCAGAGTGCACATTCTTTTCTTTATATTACTAAGAGGGAAAAAAATTTAACCAAGATATAAATATCACTATATGTAGTGATTGCTAAGAAGAATATGCTGAATGTAAAAAACACCATGATAACAGAATGAAAGGCAAGATTTAAGGAGCTTAAAAAGAGTTCAGGAAAAAATTCATCTTGACATTTTTTCAAGTTGTGTCATTTAGTTTTTATGCAAATTGGCTCTTAAGAGAAAAAGAGGACTTGTACTCTATAGCACCACCTATTGGAAGTAGCGATCCTACAAGTCACAATTAACTCTTTAACGAGTCTTGTAATGTGACTTAGGATAAAAGCCAAATCATACCTCAATTTGCAGACACGGTGTTTCGGACAATTGGTCCTCGTCAGTGCAAAGTATGAGATATGATTTGGCTGTGTGAGAGGCTCTGGACTGAGGTCTAAGGGGTAAGGTTTCTCCTTGTGGAGAGTGACATACCAGCTCTGGCGTGTCAAGGTAAGGAGGCTTATTCGTCGTGCAATGATCCTCTGGGAAATTTAATAAATTTAATTTATTAAATTTCCTAGAGGAGCATTGCACGGCGAATAAGCCTCCTTACTTTGACAACCCAGAGCTGGTATGTCACTCTCCACAAGGAGAAACCTTACCCCTTAGACCTTAGTTTTTATGGTAAGTTCTAAAAAGTAAAAGAAATTAGGAATATAAAGTTTAGCCAAGAGTGCATGTATTTTCAATTAAGAGAGGGAAATAATCCCATATGAGAGCAAAAAAATCAGGCATATTGCAATTCAACATGCCCAAACTTTTTTTCTTCTGTTACTGGTAAAGAGAACCTTTCTTACCTTAACTGTTAACATACCTGTCCCTTGTCTGGGTTCTGCTTCAACTGCCCCAGTCCGATAAACTTTCTGGTGATGTACTATGTTGCAGATGGCCTGGTGTGCGTCCATGTGATTAACTGCTTGGACCTATTTAATACAGTAAAGATGTATATCTTTGTACTGTGTTAGCCAGTAGATAGAAAAATATTTAGAATTGAGAGTCCTCAGTGGTTGATCAACCGCTAAGGACTCTCAATTCTAAATATTTTGGACCTATTTAAGAGATTCTGAGACACACACTGGAGTCTTAGAATTCAATCTGAGACTAGACTTGTGTAACAAGGTGGCAGGGGGTTGTAGTTATAGCCGAGTCACTTAAAGGTACAGTCCACAAACAGCAGTACCTCTACTCACAACCTACTGCACCAATGCCTGTGGTCCATGTGCCCACCTGGACCTTGAGATTAAAGGATCCACCTCACCCAGTGAGCCCTTTGACCTTCCCGTAATATTAACAGCCATATTCAACGCTGAGAAATATTTTCGAGCCACATCTAGCTCCCCAGCCCCCCACAGTAGTGATACCCAAAGCACCCCATTAACAATATAATGACAGTCAAATCTTTCCCACAGAAAGCACGCCGAGACCTTGTGCCCTACTCCCTTATAGGCACTATACTTTTATGCAGGGGTTCTCATTTTATCACAATTCGGTATTCTAAGATTAAAATGAACCTGTCACCAGTTTTGTCACATAGCAGCTAAAAATATCATCTTACTCAGTGTCTGTGCTGCATTCACTAAATCCTTATATACCCCCGTGACCCTCCCTGTATAGCAGGGGTGGGGAATCTTTTTTCTGCCAAGGGCCATTAGGATATTTTTACCGTCCTTCAGGGGCACTGGTGTCAGGATGTAATCTTTCATTGCATGCCCTTCAGTGCTCGGTAGTGAACGCTGTGTATGTGTGCTAACAGAGCAAGAAGAAATTAATGAGCTGGTGACAATCAAAATACAACTCCATGCCAAAGCACTGCGGTCCCTGAGAATCTGCCTGCTGGGGGCCTGATAAAAAGTCATCGAGGACTATAAATGGCCCGGGGGCCTGAGGTTCTGCACCCCTACTGTATAGCTTCAAAAAACCTTTTGGATTTCACCGCGCTGTGTGTTTATCAGGTCCAGCCAGTCCAATGGGCATGGCTTTGGACCTCTCCACCCCTCCCCCCAGCTGTTGCTCGCCATCCTTAATGTGGATAACCCCTCCTTCTTCATCCCCATCGCTACGAGATATCTTGCGCATGCGCAGACAAAATCGCGTTTCGTGCTTGTACAGTATGCTTTGCCCAACTGCGGGCAAAGCCAAAATGCAGAAGTGGCACCAACGAGATGCGATTTGTCTACGCAGGCGAGAGATAACTCACAGGATGAGGATGACTTAAAATAACAGAGAAAAAACAATAAACAAAAAATTAACAACAGTGAAATAATTGAACCATGAGGCAAGTGGAAGAGGGGGAGGGGGCCAACGTTGTTTTAAAAAAAAATTTTGTATAAATTTTGGGACACAACAAAATAAAACAAAAGCAAAATACTGTGTAACCATGTGTTAGGGATCGAGTTCCCACTGCTGCACAAGGGGAAT
>VIAB01007421.1:2441-15325 GCA_009801035.1 Oophaga pumilio | reverse complement strand
TGGCAAGTGGGGTGAAAGTTGCATTGCATTGTCAGGTGACATCAAGCCTATGGCTTAGTAATGGAAAGGCGTTTATAAGACACCTATCCATTACTAATACTATAGTTCAGAGGTCTCAAACTGCATTCCTCAAGGGCCGAAAACAGGTCATGTTTTCAGGATTTCCTTGTATTGCACAGGTGATAATTTAATCTCCTGTACAGATAATGATTCCAGCACCTAGTGCAATGCTAAGGAAATCTTGAAAACACGCACGGTTTGCGGCCCTCAAGGAATGCAGTTTGATACCCCTGCTATAGTTGTATGGTAAATAAAGACACAGCCAGAATAAAGTCCTTTAATTGAAAGAATGACAGACTCCTTTAATAATCTTAATTAAACCCTACTTACAACCTCTCCTAATTCTACCAAATCCCTTGATCTTCTGTAATAAAACTAAAATAAAAAAACAACAATATACCATACTTGTCCGTCGTTCTGTCCCACGCCATAATCCATGTCTGGGGGATAAACAGTTTTCAACCTGGACGGTGCCAAGATGTGACCGTCCAGGCTGAGAACCACTGATGAATGAGCAAACCGGTGGTGATATCATTGAAGTTACGTCCGGTCACTGAGGCTCCGTTCCCAGCCAGGCTGAACTGCGGTGATCTTGGTGAGATCACCGCTAGCAGTGTGAGAGTTTTTTGAGAGTGTAATTCTTTCAATTAAAGGACTTTATTCTGGCTCTGTCTTTAGTTACCATACAGCTATAGGATTAGTAATGGATAAGAGTCTTATAGACGCCTCTCCATTATTTAGCAGTGGGCTTGATGTCACCTGACAATACAAAGGTGACATCAACCCCCCAACTATCACCTCACTTGCCACCGCTACAGGCCAGAGGAAGAGCCAGGCAAAGCACCAAATTTGGCGCATCTAACAGATGTACCTTTCCTCAGCAGCTGCGGGCTGCTATTTTTAGGTTGAGGGCTAATATCCATGGCCCCTTACCAGCCCCCGCTGTCTGCTTTAGCATAGCTGGTTGTCAAAGATGGGGGGGACCCCACTTCATTTTTTTAATTATTTATTTAAATAATGAAAAAAAGCATGGGGACCCCTCTGTTCTTGATAACTAGCCTTGCTGAAGCTCACAGCTGAAGGTTGCAACCCCCAGCTGTGAGTTTTGTCTGGCTGGTTAGCAAAAATACAGGGGAACCTACGCAGTTTTTTTTTAAAATTATTTATTTATAGTGCAGGAGCGGCAGATGAATACTCCCATCGGCTGCTTCTGCTCTCTCTGTAATTAGCGGCAGCAGGTGTCGGATAATGGTATCAGTAGTCCCATCAGCTTACACCAGTGATTGGAGGTAAAGTTTATACCTCTGATCACAGCTGAGTGCTCACACTGTCTTTTGACAGCATGGGAACCGCGGCTCTCTGACCGGCGGGGATGATTTCACCGCTGATCAGAAGTGGTGTTTGCCGCTCTGCCATGCACATGACAGAGCGACAAACATGCAGGGTTCGGGCATCCGAATCTGAACAGTAACACGGATTTCCTGGTGAAGTCCGTGTTCGGTGTCCGTTGCAGAACAGTAGGTGTTCGGTACGGACTCCAAACTTTACTGTTTGGGTTCGCCCATCTCTACTGCTTTCTGCTTTCCAGATCTCACTGCAGAGCTGTGAGTGATTTTAACTGACACATTTGCAGCTTCCTCTCAGCTTCAGCTTCCATCTCACAGATAGCCAGTGATGCAATCATGTTACGATACAGCAGAGCTGTGAGAGCTACTGTAAATATGTTTGTAAGGAGACAAAGTTCAGTTCTACTGCTCTATTTTAGTGTTTATCTGTTCTGAATGTGCATGTGTTTGGGTGTATTAGCCTAACAGCTGTTGAATGTGCATGACCACTATAATGTCCTCCACTTTAACTACATTGATATTCATCTTCTGAAAAAATAAAGAAATCATACATATTCATGTTCTAAATGGAGGTCACTTTAAATAAAATTATGCTAGTATCTCCAGATTTCCCAAGATATCATAAATCTCCATGTCAGTCTTATTATCTCTTGCACATAGTAACTCTGGTTCTACAGTTTCTAAAACTGATTCTCTGTCTTTTGTAATCAATATGTAAGACGGTGTCTCCCATATTGGTATTGTCTCTGATAAGAATGGATTTTTCACGTAAGCGAGTATAACTTCAAGGAACTTTTTTCTAAATATCCTTTAAAGGGAGTTCTGAATTAATAGAGAGAGTTACTTTGTTCAGGCTCCTCATGTATTGGCAAGAGTATTATGAGCAGCACGGTGGCTCAGTGGTTAGCACTGTCACTTTACTGTAGTGGGGTCCTTGTTGAAATCATCCCAAGGACAACATCTGTAAGGAGTGTGCTCTTTTCCACTCCACTCTGTTGATGGGGCGGGACTTCCAATGTCATTCTGATTGACAGCCAGATTCCTGCTGCCTAACTGGGGGACCCGGCAATCAGAATGACACCGGAAGTCCCACCCCCATCGCGTCAGCAGAGGGAGCTGAATCCCCAGCAGGAGTGGCCTGTAACCGCTCTGTGCCTGGGAAGAACAGCGCTATGCACCACAGGCAGGTAAGTTGCAATTACCTGCCTTTTTTATATAAAGTCCCTGATATAACCTTTAATAAAAAAATGTCAATGAAGAATTAGGAAATATTCCTTTACTATAGTCAGGCCTAGACTATATTTGGTTGCATTTGGGGCTTGGTTGTAAAACTAGTCATAGCTATATGAAAAAAGTGGCACTGTTTCTGCAAAATAAGGCCAACTTTTTTCTAATCTATTAGTAGCCATTATAAAAATGTCTTCCTTTAAGTCTTGTCACACGTCATTGTCCCTTTCGTGCACTCTACTAGTTGAAACGTTTCTTAAAATGCAGAACCTATAATAGTGAGCTGAAAAGTTGGATATATGGGCTAATAAAAGTCCACGACGATTTACTGAAAGTTTTTGGAGTGGACCATTAGCCTTCTTCAGACATATGAGCCCAGGTTTAACTGCTACTCCTTCACCCCCACCCAAAACACCACAAATCTATCTATCTATCTATCTATCTATCTATCTATCTATCTATCTATCTATCTATCTATCTATCTATCTATCTATCTATAGTTTGTGAATTGAAGAATGTGGGTACAGGATGGAATAATAGGTGTGTAGCCATGCAAAAAGCCTTCTCCGAGATGGTGGTCCACTACTCGCTACCGTGCATGGTGAAATACAAAGTAATCAGCTGCATAACCTGAATCTCATAGGCATGTGAAATCTCCAAAAGAGTCACCTACTACAACGGGTCTTGTCTTCTCATATGAGCCAAATAGACACGTTGGACCCCCCAGGCTTTATGACCAGGTTGCAAATGTAACTCCTGCATTAACTATAGTTATGCCACTGATGGTAACACTCTGCTGTACTGTGCTCCCCAGCTGGTGTTTTCTGGTGTACCCCAGATGGAAATCAGAGTCCAGAAAAACAGGTGAACAGAGTCAATTAAAGTCATGTTTAGTTTGCAGCTCAACAAATTTTGATGGTGTGGGTTCACCTCCAAGATGTTCATTAGACTGCATCTAGTCCTTGATATTAGGGTGGCACATGCCTCTGTTCCTCCACTCTATAGTGCATTCATTCCTTAGTGAATATCAACTGCCCAGCTCTGCAAAGTCCTCTTCCACCCTTTCTAGGACCCCAAACATCTGCAGGTCTACTTCATCCATTCAGTACCTCATACACATAAGATAGCTGTTGGCAATTCCCTCACACGGGAGCTCTCAGCTCGACAAATCTTTTATATCTTCTCTATGAAAAAGATAAGCCACTGCCAGGCTCCTCTGTTAACAGATTATTTCTCTGTCAAATAAAAGTTTTGGGCATTGAAATGCCAAAAGTTGGATCCATCCGTCCCACAAAATCATCTGTCGGGGGAGAGATAATGTAGAAAGCACAGGAACGCAGGATGCAGTGAGGAGCAGGAGGCAGAGCAAAAGTTAAAGGGTTTTTTACAGGGATACTCCACACAGGGAGAGTAATGGAGAAGTGGGGAAAAGCAGGTTTGTAAAACAAGGGGAATTGAAAACAATTGTCTAGGTAACTGGTAAACTTATCAGTCTGATGTTTTTAGGGCGGTGTAGGCTTACTAACCCACGGGGCGCTGCAGAAAGCGTGTGAAATCTCTGGCTTCGTCCTGAAGGAAATTGATGCACTGTGTCCTGATGGAAGCGGTGAGTCCTGCTTCTCCTGAGTGAGGTCCTGCGTGGATAAAGCAATGTACGTGATGTGAAACAATCTTTGGTTCTGCCAAAGTGTGGCAGAGTTCAATGGAGGAGGCGGGAAGCAAACTAGCCAGCTCCGGCTGATCCTTCGGTTCAGAAGTGGGCCGCGCGCCCGCGCCAGTCAGCGTAACGGCTTGCGTGGGCAATGCAGTCCCAAAGATAAGTGAAGACACACGGTCACGTCTTTCACGGTCAGCAGAGGTGCGGGGTAATGTACGGCAGCATGGGCCGATGATATGGCGTTGCTTCACGGAGAGAGAATCAATAGTCTTCTGCTGCGTACCCTGACTTCCCGCCAAGTCCCCCCTTTTCCCGTGCTCAGCTCCTTTTATCTGTGTCAGGCCCCCCTCAGTCAAGTGCAAAGGACGGTCCAGGTCAGAATGCTTTCCCCCGCCAACAATGGTTACAGCCCTGATGGTTCCGGGACCGGCACGAGAGAGGCATCACATGCTCGGTCTATCTTCCTACAATAGGAAGCACATTAGATTGTTGACCAGTATTGGCAGATTCGACTTACTTTAGTCTAATATGTATGGGACACAACGTTAGCTCCACTGTGACCATTGCAGCAGTCCCCCTGTGTCAGGGGTTTTCAAGAAAGTAAACTACATGGTTAAAGACTTGGAGTTAGAGATCCACCAATTATAATAAACAATAAAGTATTTTGAAAATTACAAAAATGGCAACAAACATTTATAAATAGCAGTAAAATCAGTGATGAAGACTCAGTTACGAAAGCGGGACATGGTTTGCACACACTTAGTAAGCGGAGACTGCATAAATGGAAATAGTATAGTGTGGTAGGTCGGCTCCCTCAGCTGCATACGGAGGAGGACTCAGGAACGCTGTCTCTTTAAACCTCTCACTGTTTTTTAAGGATGCTGCAAAAACCGGTGCAGAGTTGATAAACACAAATACGGCCTTTCTGGCCTAAAGAAAAGCATACAGTAGAACATACAGTGGTTCAGCCTTCCTTATGAGAACACACAGCCCTGGAGTGTTTATCTCCAGACCTACCGAACACCTAATGACTCAAAAGGCTGGCTATTTATATCCCAGATCACACCCTGGGGTGGAGATATGGTGAACAACCTCCCACTCGCTCTATGGTTGCTCACAAAAACCCAGCCCTTAAAATGGCCGATTAACCTCGCTCAAAGCCAATAGCCTCAGTGAAACATGTCTCCCCACTGTTACTTTTCCAATGATTTTGTAACAATAGTACATACACTGATGATAGTAAGGAACAATTTGAACAAAATATAATATAAAAGAGAACCATAAACTCTAGTAAAATAGTGAAAAATCACAGAGTAAACTATTAGTGTATGAAGCCAAGGTGCCTGCCCATTGCTCCCTGTGTTTGGGCCACGTACCTACAACCCCCAGACGAAGCCCACACGAAACGTGAGTTCTGGGCGCAAGGTCCTAAAACAGAGAGCAAAGGGTAAGCACCTTCGCTTCATACACTAACAATTTACGATTTTTCACTTTTTTACTAGTGTTTATGGTTCTCTTTTATATTACATTTGGTTTAAATTGTTCCTTACTATCATTGGTGTAGGTGTGTACTATACTATTCCATTTATGCAGCCCCTGTTTACTTAGTGTGTGTGGACACCCCGTCCGCTTTTTATACCTGAGTCTTTATCTCTAATTTACCGCTATTTATAAAGGTTTGTTGCCATTTTTGAAATTTTCAAGAAACTTAATTGTTTATTATAATTGGTGAATCCTTGACTCCATACTTTTCTTGTAGGATATATGTTTAGTGTTATGAGGTTTTACCCTCTTAAATTAGTAGGCTACATTGGGGCTTATGGCCTTACTATCTCTTTTTTTGTGTGAGTTTTTTCAGCTCGGATGATATTGATATGGTTAAAGACTTTTCTGTTCCGGGCAACTTCTGCAGAAGCATTTTACTAGGTTGTGTGCACAGGAGGGGATTTCCAGCCTAATCTAAAGAGAAGAGACCGGGAGTGTACTGTAAATGTGCACAATTTGGTACAAACTAACTATACATTGTTGAACCCTTATCTATCTATCTATCTTTAATAAAACAAAAACTTTATTAATCTGACAGCCACGATAGAAAACGCTGGTAGTCCAGGAATTATTTTTGGATAGTCTACAACAAAACTTAGTGGTTTCTGTTTTTCTTCTCCATTCTTCAATAACAAGCTTGGTAACATTGTCTGTGCATTTTCAATTCCCTCACTGGTACCAATTTGTCAAAATACTCAGACAAAAAAACCAATTTGGCTGGTTACTGTGAATATTTCGAATATCTGTTTCATTGCACTCGATGTGTACATTTTTCAGTGGTCATGACAAAAATGTCCAACCAATAAATACTTCACATTAGTATTATTGAAAGCTGTTTCCCAACAAAAGCCAAGTTGGACGTCCATAAATGTCCTGTTATTTTTGGAGCATAGTTAAATCCAGCAAATGTTGTAAAATTGCAGCCAAATCCAACAGTAATTATCCCTAGTTCCCAAATACATGGGGGCTATACTTGGATCACCACTTACATAGAATATTTAATATTAATCTCTATATGCGGAAGATGCAAGAGGCACAGGCCTAATATTACAAGAAAGGACATCTGTTATCCAGGGGTCAAAGCCATTGCAAAGAACTTAATATTGTATAAACCATCTAGACAAATATATCATTAACTTAAAGAACAATGGCTCTCGTATTAAAAGACCAGGTTAGTAGTTACGGCAAGTATTCCTCTATTACTTTATAACCAACATGTTAGGGCAGGTTAGGATAGGATATGGGTTGAACTCGATGGACTTAAAGTCTTCCTTCAACCTTAATAACTATGTTAATTTACTGCCTACCAATTAAACAATTTTTTCCCCTTGACTTGAAAAACTACACCTGATTTCTGATTGGCTATTGATTTTGTGTCGCTCTGGTAACAGAGCTGATAAGGCAGAGGAACGGGAAGTGTTGTCATGGGGATATAATAAACTATGGTTTTATTGTGTCTTACAGTACCCAAAAGGAGGTTTAATATGCAACGTCTCATAGCTCTTTAATTTAACACAGATGCTTCAACAAGGGATCAGGTACATGGTTGACAGGTTCACAATCGGTGCAATAACGCTTGTAATGTAGAGATGAGCAGATTTTATGAAATTTGAATGCGTTGGCTTCTCCAAATTTCCCCCATAATCTGTTTTGAGACAAATAAGTTTATGTGAATCTTAATAATGTAAAGCTTGTAATTGCTGACAAAATACACATGGGGAGAAGAGAGAGAGGAGCTCACTGACCATAAGAGCTTGCACACTACTGAAGAGAGAGGACCCCACTGACCATAAGAGCTTACACACTAGAGAAGAGAGAGAACCCCACTGACCATAAGAGCTTACACACTAGAGAAGAGAGAGAACCCCACTGACTATAAGAGCTTACACACTACAGAAGAGAGAGAACCCCACTGACCATAAGAGAGGACCCCGTACAGAAGAGAGAGGATCCCGTTGATCATAGGAACTTACACTATACAGGAGAGAGAAAGAGAATTCCGCTAATCATTCGAGTTTACACACAAAAAAATGGAGAGTGAGGACCCCACTGACCATAAGAGCTTACACTAAAGGAGAGAGGGTACCCCACTGACCATAAGAGCTTATACACTACAGAAGAGAGAGGACCCGACTGATCATAAGAGCTTACACTAAAGGAGAGAGAGGACCCTACTGACCATAAGAGCTTACACACAACAGAAGAGAGAGGACCCCACTGACCATAAGATCTTACACTAAAGCAGAGAGAGGTCCCCACTGACCGTAAAAGCTTACACTAAAGCAGAGAGAGGATCTCACTGACCATAAGACCTTACACACTACAGAAGAGAGACCCCACTGACCATAAGAGAGGACCCCACTGATCATAGGAGCTTACACTATACAAGAGAAAGAGAGAGAGAGAATTCTGCTAAACATTCAAGTTTGCACAAAAAAATAGATAGAGACAGAGGACCACACTGACCATAAGAGCTTATGCACTACAGAAGAGAGGACCCCACTGACCATAAGAGCTTACACTAAAGGAGCGAGAGGATCTCACTGACCATAAGACCTTACACACTACAGAAGAGAAAGGACCCCACTGACCATAAGAGCTTACACTAAAGGAGAGAGAGGATCTTACTGACCATAAGACCTTACACACTACAGAAGAGAGAGGACCCCACTGACCATAAGAGAGGACCCCGTACAGGAGAGAGAAGACTCCGTTGATTATAGGAGCTTACACTATGCAGGAGAGAGAAAATTCCGTTAATCCTTTGAGTTTACACAAAAAAAGAGAGCGAGAGAGGACCCCACTGACCATAAGAGCTTAAATACTACAGAAGAGAGAGGACCCCACTGACCATAAGAGCTTACACACTACAGAAGAGAGAGGACCTCACTGACCATAAGAGCTTATGCTATACAGTAGAGAGCGAGAGAACACTGCTAATCATTTGAGATTATACACTACGAAAGAAAGAGAGAGAGAGGACCCCACTGACCATAATAGCTTTATACACTACAGAAGAGAGAGAGAGGAACCCACTGACCATGAGATGACATAGCTGCAGGGATTATGAAAAAAGTAGGAAAAGGTGCGGGGCAAGTTTTTTTGGACTACGAATCAAATCTTAAAGTTTTCAAAGATACATGAAACTGCAAATTTAGGAAATTTTACTTGTACGAGACCATCTGCAGATCAACATTCTCACTGATACTGCAGTACTGTAATGGGCACAGGACATTAAGGAACCAAAGTCATCTCTTGACTTCATTTGAACTACAAAGTTTCCATTTGATAAAAAAACTGTTTTGTAGGTCATCAGGTGCAAACTTGATTCCCATCATGGTGCCCTTCATTTATCATACAGTATGTGTAAATCAATAACGCTCAATTAGTGTTCTGTTCTCATGATGTTCATAATACACACCACTGGGAACTCTGTATCTTGCCATCCAGAGTTTTTGCAACTAGCAATGATTTTGTGACGTATGTGTGAACTGGAACATAGAAACACTGGTCTACAGTAGTTACCATTGCTTTGGTTCTCTTCCTTATGACTGTTTCCTTAGTCTTGTTGCCATACTGATAAATAACCTCTGTCAGAATAAAGCAGAAACAGAGGCAATGAAAAGCTAGCTGCTCCTCAATTCTTAAGAAGAATGTGATTGTTAGATTAGTGTATTATCATACTACATTCTAGATCTACCGTAGTTTCGTGGAATTCCCTGACGTTGAGAACCCCATTCATTGTTTTGTGTGCTTTTTACAACTTTCTCTTGTCCATGTAGACTTGTACTTACTTGTAGAGCCCTGTTCATATAGATCTCTGTTTAGAATACATTTAATAGAAATAGAAACAGCAAAAAAGAACAAAGAAAATAAAAAAGTATTAAAAAATCATTAAGATGGGACGTTTGGTGTGAACAGTTTATACCATTATGTACCTTCACATGAAATTTTATACTTGTTTAATTAAGGCGTGAGAAATGGTGCTCCAAAAATATATCATATGTTATCCAAATACCTGAGAAGCCCATCTGCTTCTTAGAAGGACTCTCTGTAATCACACAGGATTCTTGGTATTTCTCGCACCGAGTGGGAATTTTTATAGGGATTTTGGCTCTTTCTTTTTGTAACTTTAAAAATATTTAGAATCTGATTTGCTCATTTGATATCTATTGAATATTTGGATATTTGGAAGGTTTGTACAGTTTAAAGTCTACCTTGTTTTCATTTGGTCTCCCAAGTCTTCCATCTTCTCCAAAGACCCTTTCACCCACTGTGAGACGTTCATTGTGTGAGTTTCTCAGTATATTATCTTAGGCAACAATGTCAGATGTTCTTAAAAATTAATTAACTTAACTGAATGGCAGAGGCGTAACTTGAAGCTTGTCCGTCCCTTGCAATATTTGTAACTGGGTCCCTCCTTCTACTATGTGCTATTTTATAATACTTATGTCTTTTTATGCGCTAAAGAGATCCCTTGTCCTCCAAGGTATCAGGGCCTGGATGCCCCCGCTTCTTCTAAACCCCTTATATATGCTCCTAAGGAAAAGGACTAAACAAAAGTGGGCTACACTTTCTCATGGGCTCCTTACAGTGGTGTTACTTCAAGCTTGTGGGCTCCAATGCAAAATCTCCAGCAGGCCCCCAACTATTGTGGCCTACAAAGGCATTGGTCTTCTCATTTGGTCCAAAGGCATCTTTTGGTTCTTCCTAAGCTAGAGTGCCCAGGTGTAAGTGAAACCCCTGCACCCACTACAGTTACACCCCAGTCTCCTTAAGACTGACACAGGCTACCTCACTAGTTTGTACAAGTTATCTATCTATTGACCTACATATATCCACTTATATTCCCATACAATGAATCAAGAATTTGTTGAAATTTCATGGAATCCATTCTTCCCTATACCCGTGAAATGTTCCCCATGCCATTGGCTGCAACCCCAAAGCATGATTGATCCACCCCCATGCTTAATGGTTGACGAGATAGTCTTTTCCTGAAATTCTGGGCCATTTTTTCTACACACATACCTTTGATCATTGTGGCCAAAGAATTCTATTTTAAACTCATTGGTCCACAGGACTTGTTTTCAAAATGCATCAGGCTTGTTTACATGTTCTTTTGCTTGCTTCTGATGCTGAATTTTATGGTGAGGACACAGGAGAGGTTTTCTTCTAATGACTCTTCCATGAAGGACATATTTCTGCAGGTGTCTTTGAAGAGTAGAACAATGTACCACAACTCCAGAGTCTTCTAAATCTTTCTGAAGGTCTTTTGCAGTCAAGTGAGGGTTTTTATTAGCCTCTCTAGCAATCGCACAAGCAGCTCTCACTGAAATTTTGCTTGGTCTTCCAGACCTTATCTTGACCTCCATTGTTCCGGTTAACTCCCATTTCTTAATTACATTTCGAACTGAGGAAAGAGCAACTTAAAAAACGTTTTGCTATCATCTTATAGCCTTTTCCTACTTTGTGGGCCTCCATCATTTTAATTTTCAGAGTGATAGGCAGCTGCTTAAAAGAACCCATGGCTGCTGTTATTTGGCACAAGGTTAGAGGAGACTGGGTTTTTATAAAGCTGGAAAATTTGCATCACTTGGCCTTTCCTCAAGATGATAGCGAACAAGCCATAACCCAAACAGGCTAATTACGGTCTGAAACCTTGGTTAAAGTTATCTGAGCACACAAATATCCAAGGATGCCCAAACGTTTGCAGTGGCCCATTTTCCGTTTTGTAATTTTTAAAATGTAAAAGATGCAAATATGTATATTTTTTGACTAAAATACAAATGAAATGTGTCATCTTTATCTTTAGGCCTTTTAGACATCATTTCAAGTTCAACTTGCTTAACTGTTCACAATAACAGTAATTTTGACCTGGTGTGCACAAACTTTTACATGTCACTGTACAGAGCCCAGTCTTGACCCAGATGACAATTTGAATGTGGGTTTCACTGGGGTCAGGTCTGTTATTTCCCTCCAAAGTATGAATTGGAATAGAAATCTTCTATGTTGGTAAAAAGTCCTTATTTTGGTGAACAGGGTCAGGGGGCATTTTGCTACACATGTGAATTTTCCTTGTATAACACACAGAACATTTCTTAATACATAACCGATATATTATAAACAAGTATCACAGCGTGTTTTCAAGACAATAAGCAAAGTCTCCTGAGACAAGAAGGAAAATATACTTGGGTAGATATTACTCGCAACGTAAGCAAATGGAAAAATTGGCTGGATCATAGTTAGTAAAATACATCTGGTCTTGAAAAGATTTGGTTGTTATGGGAAAAAGTAAAAACTCAGCATTTCATAACTTTACCATCTGCAGTATATGAAGACCAGGTATGGTACAAGATTTGATGAGTACATATAATATTAGCAGTGGGCAAATAACACCAGGAAATTGTATAAAAATTTAGCAAAGAGTTAATGAATACGTTCTTCAACTTCCACTTGGCTTTGTATCTATAAGGTGTGGGTCCCAACAACTCATGAACTGGTGTCAGAGGTCTGTTCCTCCAGGACTCCAGCAGGACTGCAGCCAGAACTTCAAGTAATGGCCTGGGTGGGAATTGTATTCTGACTCTTATTTCCACAGCTGACAATGAAGACTTTGTTATATTTTGGTATTGGCTATAGAAAATGCTGAAGACTTACATCTAGCTGTGTGTCCAAGGCTCTATCATCCTAAATTATTACATCTGGAAATCATGTTTGTGTCAGTAGGAAGGACCTAATAGCTTAAAGGGGTTGTCCACTATGGAAATGTCCTCTGAAAATAAAATGGTGCAGCAGGTATTCACGTGTCCTGCAGCACCACCACAGGAGGAATTGTGTATTGCATTATATCCATTGAAACTAGGAACCTGCCTGTGCAATATATACGCAGATCAGGTCCTCCAGAGTTTTCTGCTCTTTTGTATTGGAGTTTGGAGCTTTCTTGTACGGGACTTCTTCCTCCTGTTAACTCAGGGAAGGAGAAACACCTTCCGTCAATGTTATTTTTCTTTCAAGCACTTTCCTGGCATAAGTGAAGACACCAGTCTAAT
>VIAB01007420.1:59379-69954 GCA_009801035.1 Oophaga pumilio | reverse complement strand
CACAGGTGTGGCACATCCAGATGCTGATTATAACTATAACCCTCTGCCATCATTCACAATGTTGACATCAGCAAACCGTAACGTGAAAACCAGGATTCCTCCATGAAGAGAACACCTCTCCAACGTGCCAGACGCCATCGCATGTGAGCATTTGCCCACTCAAGTCGATTGCGATGAAAAGCTGTGGTCAGATGACGATCTCGATGAGGATGGCGAGCATGCAGATGAGCTTCCCTGAGACTGGTTCTGACAATTTGTGCAGAAACTCTTTGGTTATACAAACCGATTGTTGCAGCGTGTGTCTGGTCTCAATTTTGGTGGTGACTATGCTGGATGTTGAGGTCTGGGGCTGGTGTGGTTACACGTGGTTTGTTGTGAGGCCCATAGGATGTTCTATCAAATTCTCAAACACCTTTTGGAGACGAGTTATGGTAGAGAAATGGCCGTTACTGCAGTCGGCATGCCAATTGCACGATCCCTCAAAACTTGTCACATCTGTGGCATTGTTCTGTGATAAAGCTGCACATTTTGGCATTGCCTTTTATTGTGGCAGTCTGAGGCTGATCTGGACTCTGCATCTTAATATACCCCACCTATGAGGTGGATGGATTATCTCTGCAGAGAAATACTCACTAACAGATTTATACAAATTTGTGAACAATATTTGAGGAAAAGACCTTTTGTGTCCATAGAGAAAGTTTTATGTCTTTGAGTTTAGCTCACGGAAAATGGGAGCAAAAATGCAATATATAATTTATGTTCAGTTTGCCAGGTGCTCAATTAAAGGAAAACTAATTCAGAACGACGTTCCACATTATTAAGCAGCCGCAGGTTTCACGCAATATGTGAAAGAAAAAGTTTCTCTCTGCTGCCGAGAAACATCAGATAGAACAGTGTCTTGGACAAGGTATGAAAATCTTATATTTCACAAACTTAAGTGATCATCGTACGATGAAGAGATTTGTGGCTGATGCAGAGCACAGATGGGCTTGTGCAGATAAAGGCGTAATGAGGATGATTTAAGCCAGACAAATTCATGAGATTAAAAGATCAGCTAATAAAATGCCATTACAAAGCAGCAAACGGGTATCTGAAGCTGCTGGTGTCTCGGCAGTCCCGCAAACCTCAGGGCATAGGACCCTCCAGAGAGGCTGCAGTTGTGCATAAACCTACTATTCAGCCACTTCTAAACAGTGGTCACAAGCAGAAACTGGGGCAGTGGGCCCAGACATGCATGAAGACGAATTATAAGTCTTATTTACTGATGTCCTGTAACCCGATAGTCCAGGTGTTTGGTAGATGGCCACCGTGTCCCCAACAAGGCTGCCAGCGAGGAGGTGGCAGTCATATTTTGGGCTGAAGTTAGGCCCTTTAGGGTCCCTGAAGGTGTGAAAGTGACCTGTGCAAAGTATATAGTTTGACCACTTTCTCCATGGTGCAAAAAGAACTGTGCGATCCACAGCGAAATCATGTTCGTGTATGTCTGCGCCATCTCATGCTGCAAAGAAGACCTGAGTCATTGGCTGCTATGGGTATAAAAAGATAAACTCGTGTTGTGGCCACCATCCTCCCCTGACCTCAACCTTACTGAAAGCCTTTGGAGTATCCTCAGCAGGAGATCTGAGGGTAGCAGGCCGATCACATCAATAAAAGCAGCTTCTGGAGTCGATTTTTGAAATTCTGCAAAGTCAAGCAGAAACTATCCAAAAACTTAAGTTCAATGGATGCAAGAATTGTGAAGGAGACATCACAGAAGGCTCCTATAAAATGTTTAGTAACTCTGCTGTGTAGAATAATTTGGTGCATTTTTAGTTTAGAAGAAAAATCCTGCTATTGGGAGGTTTGTCCAATAAAATGTGATCCTCACTTGAACGATTGAAGACTTGCACATTATACCGACTCCTCTGCATTGACCATTTTTGGAAAATCAGAACATTTGCATAACAATTTGGAATGCGGTGTAGTAACAGCTGCCCTTCTCCATGATGGTCATAAGCTGCCTCCATGGAGTCTGTCCGGATGGTCATAAGCTGCATCCATGGAGTCTGTCCGGATGGTCTTAAGCTGCATCCATGGAGTCTGTCCGGATGGTGATAAGCTGCATCCATGGAGTCTGTCCGGATGGTGATAAGCTGCATCCATGGAGTCTGTCCGGTTGGTCATAAGCTGCATCCATGGAGTCTGTCCGGATGGTGATAAGCTGCATCCATGGAGTCTGTCCGGATGGTGATAAGCTGCATCCATGGAGTCTGTCCGGATGGTGATAAGCTGCATCCATGGAGTCTGTCCGGATGGTCATAAGCTACAACCATGAAGTCTGTCTGGTTCTTTATCCGTTGACAACAGTTATTTTTCAGCAACAAACACAGCCCCAGGCACTGATCAGATATGTGACTGTCCTCCTTCACCGAAAATCTCCCTTGTAAGAAGGACCACAAGTTGTTACAAGTATTAAGGTCCAGTGAGGACGGAGCTGGATCATTTTTCTCAATATTTAAAGGCCTTTCTTGACCCTGAACAGTAGAGACTCCGCTGCTGCAATGGAGCTTTGTCCTGTAGAAAATTCCTGGTTTTCTTGAAAGATGCAGACTTTTTTTTTTTTTTTTAAATGCATCCAGTTGTGGAAGTTATTATTCTTCAAAGATCTATTGATTAAAATGGCAATTAAAATTAACATTTTTTGTAAGAAATCCCCTAAAAATATTAGTCTATAGGGCTGTTAACATGCTGGTAGGGGAAACTTGCTTCTCACAAAAAAATAAAAAACACATGACCCAAAGTGGCTAAAAATTGTATTAAAAGCTCTGCTCAAAATCAATTAACTATTCAAAAAGTCTAAATGAAACCCTAGGCTGCGTTCATCCTGATGCGTTGTTACCATAGTGCTCCCTTTTTTTGGGGAAGGAGAGTAGCTACAAATTATTCCAGGTTGTGGTCAAAACTCATTACCTTTTTATTGCAATGTGTTCAAAATTAAAGTAAAACTGTAACGAAAACAATGCAGTTTTAATGCAATCTTTAATATTAGTTAAAAAAAAAAAGTGACAGTGGATATGAAAAGTCTACACACCCTTATTAAAGTGCCAGGTTTTTAGTATGATTTTTTTTTTTTTTAATTACAAAGTGAATACTTTCGGAAATTCTTCCACCTTCGATGTCGCCTATAATCTGTACAAATCCACTGAGAAACTGAAATCATTGAGGGGTAACATTTAAAAATAACAAAACTAAGATAATGTGGCTGTGTTCAGAATTAGCCACTCACATTTGCCCTCATGCTACATAGTAGTCAGTGCACGGCCGCTGTCATTTACAGCGATTTCTGATTAGCCACATTGAAAGTTTTGCTGTTCTAGGAAGATTTTTTTCCTGACCTTTTCTTTAGTTGAATTGTACAACAAAAGCTGTAAACAGCTGACAACATAACAAAGGGATCTCATTGTTGAAGGTATCAGGAGAAGGGGACAAAAACATTTCTAAGGCATTAGCTCTACCATGGAATACTGTGAAGACGTCTTTAAGAAGTGGATTTAATTTGGGACAACAGTGACTTTACCTAGAACTGGACGTTCCTCAAAAATTGGTGAGAAGAAGATTGGCCTAGGAGGTTGCTAAGACGCCTATAGCAACAGTAAAGGAGTTGCAGGAATTTGTCATGACCTGGCTGTGTTCTGCATGTGACAACTCTCTTGTATTCTTCAGGTGTCCTGCCTGTGGGGTAGGTGGCAAGACTGAAGACTTTCCTTACAAACAGAAACCTCCTGGCTGTTTTGTCAACCTACATCAAGTCTGACAAAAGCAGGTGGAAAATGTGTTCTGGTTGGAGACCAAGGTGGAATTTGAGTCATAATTTCAAAAGGCAAATTTGGCACAAAGCTAACACTGCACATCACCAAAAGAACACCATACCCACAGTGAAGCATGGTGGAGGCAGCATTGTGGCAGTTCAGCAGCTGGAACTGGGACTTTAGTTAAAGTGGAGGTAATTTATAATCTGTTGCAAATGATGATCAATTCTGCAACAAACCCTTCAGGCCTCTGGTTAAGGTGATTAATTTTACCCTTCACCATGAGCCTAAGATACCTCCAAAACAATGGCTTCACAAGAACAAGGTTTTGTAATGGCTCAAACATGAATCCAAGTGACAATCTGAGTGACCTGAAGAAGGCGCTGTACAGAGAAGTGACGCTATTTTAAGGAAGTGGAGGCAAAGATCGCCGACTCTAGGTGTGCCGTCCTGATAAACTCCGACCCAAAAAGACAGAGTGTTTCCAGAAATTCACAGGGGACTGCAACAAAGTAATAGTCTGGGTGTGCAGATTTATGCAACCACATTATTTTAGTTTTTTCCACCTGAATTTTTTTTTTTTTTTAAATTGTGTGACAAAAATCTGGCATTTTAACATGAGTGTGTAGTCTATAGTAGAAACACTTCATTCATCTGGATATTTTCTTAAGTTTTATATTTTCTGATGGACAGATGAGACCAGGAGGCTGTATACGTGTAGTGCAAGCGGTTTACTATATGGTTGCAGTTCAGTGATCGGCGTCTGCAGCAAATGGAGTCGTGAAACCTTTTGTGTTTGGAGGTTCCCGGCTGAGTGCCTGCAGCCCCGCTCGCCTTCCTGGTCCACATTACATACCTGCAGACATGCTGATCTCTGCCATATGGAGGCATCGTCTTTTACTCTGCCTCCTACTAACCCCAAAATGTCTGAAGTGGAAAAACCTCCTTGTTAAAACCAAGGAGCACAAAGTTGCCAGCTGTATTGCAGATCCACACTGGCTGCTCTGTCGTACAGGCAGAGTAGCTGATGTGATTGCATGATGCAAAATGCTTTTGAAGCCCTTGGGATCTTTCCATGGCTGTGGTTGGTGACTGTTGAATCGCTGCCGATTTTTAGTTGATTGATGTAAATATAAAAATTTGTGCAAAGCGATAACTGGTGAAATATGTTGGTTTGGCTTGTGGTGAGATGTGCAGCTGCACGAGGCGTCGGAGGAGCTGTTACTTCGTGCTGCTCTTTGGCGCAGTGGCTGCTGAAACTTCCAGTGTCATGCATTTGAATGTCCCCTTTGTGTGATTAGGTCGTGATTCCAGTCATACAGCGAGCCCCACATGTGAGGTCACCAAAGGGGCCACACACAGGTGACTGTCACTCTCCACATAGCAGGTCTCTGCATAGCCATGGCCTACTCACTGCAGGGAAGCCAATCTCAGTAGCTGTCTGCCTGCTTGTCAGGAAAGGAGTTTTTTTTTTTCTTCTGAATGGGATTAAGACTCCTATAATAGAAGTGGACAGAGCTGCCAGAGGGAGAAGGAGACTGACTGTAGGAGAACAGTAAGCAGAAAATGAGGAAAGTGTAATTTTTCAGTGTTTCCCAAGCACAGCATTGCTCTGATATTTGGCTGTTTTTCTGGTATTGCAGAAGCTTATCTGTGCTCACAGCGACACACTGATGTGTGAATGTAGCCTTAGATGTATTTATGCACTTTAATATTATGGCTTAGTCCTGCAATCTGCCCTAAAAATATAATCGGTGGAGCTCCAAATTCTGGGTCACCCCACTTATGTAGGAAACTAAGGTCTCTGACACTTTTTTTTTTTGTAAATAGCTTTTAAAGGGGATCAGTTTCCAGATTAAACAAAAACTTTGTACAATATTGAAAACAGCTTAGGCCTGACTATATAGGTTAATGTCCTTAATTTGAAAGCCCAGGTCTGAATGGCGATAAAATCCAGATTGTAAAAAAAAAAAAAGGTAACATAAGCAAATTATGAGCCACCTAAAGAGTCCTAATGCACTCTCTGCCCAGCCTGACAGCTTGTACAGAGCAGTGTGAGATCTCTGCAGCAGCATGGAAGAGGGACAAAAGCAGCCATCAGACTAGGTGGGTGAGGATTCAGCAGCAGGGTGGAAGAACACTGAGGACCTGTCAAGCAGGCTGGGCGGGTGGTGGTTAAGCTTTCATATATTATGCAGTCATTCTGTACACCAGCCTCACCAGGTCCAGTTGATCCATGTAGTAATGTATGCAGTTTATATTGTGAAAACTGGCGATAGATCAGATTTAATGGTCACTGGAGCGAGCCTTCAGGACTGTGCTGGTCCACGCAGCCTGATCTGTCGATCATATCCTAGCAATCTGTCATTATTTGCTTTTTATCAGAAAACCTTGTAAGGAAGCATTTGCTTTTTTTTTTTTTCTTTAATTGTATTCTTGAATTCTAATTCTAGCAGTTGTACATCTTTAAAATGTAAAGAAAATACTAATGCAATGATTTGGAAATCTGTTATCTCCATGTTGTATCCACAACTGATCAAAAGTTGGAAATTTTTCCACTTCAAATAAAAATAATAAAGTGAATCCGTCAGCAGGTTTCTCTTATGTAATCTGAGGGCAGCATGATGTAGGGAGAAGACACACCAATCACAGCGATGTATCACTTACTGGGCTGCTTGCTGTCATTTTGGCCCAATATTCTTTTGTTTTCTCTGCTGCAGATGTAGCAGAGCTCAGAATACTGAGCAGTGTATAATACTGCTCACACCACTGGCAGCTTTCTGTGTACACTGTGTAACCAGTTGTAGGAGCAGGGTTACACAGTGCAGTTGATTAGGAGGCACAAGACGACTAGTCCTATAGTGATCTCCTGCTGATAAAACACGGATTTTATTGAAACAGAAACACAGATCAGTAATTGATACATGCAAAATCCTGCTGACGGATTCCCATTAACTAATTTAGGATGGCAGACGAGTTGTGCCCGGGATGTGTCCGCCATTGTGCAGCTTCCCCTCTTCTTTCTACAACACTTGTAGGAAGTGGTGAGACCATTGCTGGAGATTTGGGAGAGGAACGTTGTCCCCTTCTTGTCGGATTCTGGCGGCTCTGCAGTTTTGGATCGTTGGTGGATTTCTCATTACATAATGCACCAAATGTTTTATATAGCTGAAAGGTCTGGACTGCCAGCGGCTGGTTCATCCCCCGAGGTCTTCTGCGGAGCCACACTGCTGTGATGGAGGCAGTATGTGGTTTACCATTGTCCTGCTGAAATATACAAGATCTTCCCTGACGTAGACTGTCTGGATGGAGCAGATGTTCTTCTATCACCTCTATAGATGACACCCAGGAACTGCCCCTGCCATAGGCACTGATGCCCCCCCCAACCATCAGAGATACAGAACTGTGTGCTGATAACAAGCTGGACGGTCCCTCTCCTCGATAACAAGCTGGACGGTCCCTCTCCTCCTGAGACTGCAGAACACAGTCAATGGTCTCCATAAAGAATTTCACATTTTGATTCCACTGACCACCTAACATTTTTCCATTTTGCCTCCATCCATTATACATGAGATTTGGCGCAGAGAAGACGGCAGCGTTTCTGGATTGTGCTTATGTTTTGGCTGTTTCTTTGAGCTGTCACTTGCATTTGAGTATTGCACAGAAAACTGATCAGACAATGATATCTGGAAGTCTTCCTGAGCCAGTGCAGTGCAATGAGGGCCCAGAAATTGGGAGCATCCAGTATTGACTGTCAGCCTTGTGCACATGAATTTCTGCAGAACCTCTGAATCTCTTATGTTCTGTAGATGGAGGATATTCAGTCTTTCCAATGTTACATTGAATGTTTCTTTGAAATGATTCCACATTTTTTAGACAGTTCAGATTGGAGACCTCTGACCATGTTTGCTTCTGGGAGAAAATGCCTTCTAAAATTGAATTGTGGTTAAACAACTTTGTTTTCAAGCATGTGATGCTTGTTCAAACTCGCCTGTGGCAAGTAACAGGTGTGGAGCATATGAGAATCACACCTGAAACCAGATAAAAAGGGGAGAAGTTGACTCAATCTTTTCAGTGTCTGTGTGGGCCACACTAAGCATGGAGAACAGAAAGGGGAGAAGAGAACTGTCTGAGGACTTGAAATTGTTAAAAAATATCAACAACCCCAAGGTTACAAGTCCATCTCCAGAGAACTTGATGATCTCTTCTCCACAGGAAGCAAAGTAATTAAAAGTTTACAACCCATGGCACTGTAGCTAATCTCCCCGGAAAGCAGAGGAAAAAAATGAGGTTGCAACACGGGATAGTCCAGATGGTGGATAAGCAGCCCCTGTCAAGGTCCAAAGAAAATCAAGCAGTCCTGTAGGCTCAGGGGTGTCAGTGTCCGTCCACATGTGAATTACATGAAGCGTTGGCAGGAGACTTAGGAGGACCCCACTACCGACAGACCTAAAATAAAAGGGGGGAGGGTTATCTTACTGTCAGGATGTCTGTGGATCTGATGGCTCTGCTAGGGGGCATTTTTTTTTTTGATTTGGACCTGATTTTTATTTTAAAAAGTTAAATACAATTATTTTTCTTTGCTTTGTGCCAGATGAATACTTTCCAAAAATATGACTATGGATGGGGGGGTGGGGGATATTATAGTGTCCTGTAATGCTCTATCTGCATCTGGCCGCCGAAGGGTTAATGCAGCTTTGTTTGCCGGATCAGCTGACTGCCATCTTGGCTTTGACTTCCAGCCCTGTGTATGTTTTTTTTGTTTTTTTTCTCTTGATAATTTGTTGATCCTGCTGCTGCAAAGTGGGGGGTGGGGGATGGGAGTCAGTCACAGGAAGTGAGGTAGCAGATGTTTGTCAACTGTGCTGTTTAAAGGGCCAGAGTCTCCTGTAACCATAACAGAGCGGTCGTCGCTGGGCGTCTGTGCATGCTCCACTTTGCAGATGCTGGAAGGTTTACTTCTGGTTTTGGCTCTGCTGTTTTGCTTTTTACTTTTTTTCCGTCTTACTCTGCAGTAGAAGCCAGTTTCCAGGCAGATGCCCCCCACCCTCCTAATCTCTGTAATCTGAGAATATGACTAATGCTGGTGAACCATTCTTTCCTTCTGGGGATTTGCTGAAGTGCAATTGACATTATTTTATTTATGTATTTTTTTTTCATGCTCTGCCAGCGACCATCACTCGTTCCCTGCTGTGTATATGCATCGTGCGTCCGTGTTTGGCTCTATAAATGCACAAGCAGCTGCATGATGACTATCGCTGCTCACCACTGGGCGGCACGTGACGATCGCAGCCAAAGCCGATGGTTCTCGGCAGCACCAGATGTCTGATTCTGGTGGGAGATATGGATCATGCCTGATCTTTATGGCCTGAGATTTTCTTGTCTGTTTTCTGTTCTTTTCCAATTCTGAAGGCATGTACTCTCAGCTGAACAGAGCATACATGTCTGTGGGAGTGATGGCTGTAAACTGGTCTCTCCCATACACGCATGTGCGCCACCGTGCTTGTGCTCTGATTGGGGAGAGTGGCGTAAACTGCTGTGACATCTTGACTGAAAACAAAAGGATCAGACATGTTCAAATAGAGCTTCCCAATCCTTATATTCAGATTTCTGCTGTTGGAAAGTCCTAGTATGTGTTAGATGGCTTGCTGAAATCTGCTTCAGTCTAGTTGCCTGTACATGGCCCTGGACCTGACATTATGGTGCGGACTGAAAGGCATTTTTTTTCCCTCTGTTGATGATGATTTTTTGTGTTCCTGGCAGCCGTGTCGTCCATCTGCTGGAGGTTCAGGGAGCGAGCACTCCTCCTCATCCTGCCCCACGTCCGATGTCATACGGGTGAGTGCACTATACATGACGTGGCATAAGTATGGATATACAGAAGTCCACCCAGCACCGCACCGCACCGCAGAGCCTGATAATTTGCTAATATATGGTATGGGGGATCACGTCTAGATAACTGCAACCTCAGATCCTGAGATCGCACCTCCCCTTTTATTCGTTCTCTATGGGACATCCGGGGATGGCTGAGCGCTGTCCTGCCGAGTAATAGAGTGCATGTTTCACCTCCCCTCTATTCTCCACAGGACTGCCGTGGATGGCCAAGTGCTGCAATGGTGCGCATGCTTCGCCTCCCGTTCCGTTCTTCACATGACTGCCAGGGATGGCCGAGTGCTGCCCTGCTGAGCAATAGTGCGCATGCTTCACCTCTTGTTCCATTCTCCAAAGGACTACTAGGGATGGCCGAGTGCTTCCCTGCTGAGCAATAGTGCGCATGCTTCACCTCCCGTTCCATTCTCCACAGGACTACCAGGGATGGCCGAGTGCTGCCCTGCTGAGCAATAGTGCGCATGCTTCACCTCCCGTTCCAGTCTCCACAGGACTACCAGGGATGGCCGAGTGCTGCCCTGCTGAGCAATATTGAGCATGCTTCACAACCCCTCTATTCACGACAGGACTGCCAGGGATGGCCGAGTGCCGCCCTGCTGAGCAATATTGAGCATGCTTCACCTCCCCTCTATTCACCACGGAACTGCTGGGATGGCCGAGCGCTCCCAGGATTTAGAGGGGGCTCAGCGGACATGTCTCCCATAGATCGAGAGGGGGATAAATTGTAAGATTTAATACAAACTTGCTGCCATTCTGGAGCATAAGAGCTGAATACACTGTACACAGACTGTACTACTGGGGGGGGCAGCTGAGAAATAATTTATAGTGACTGAGCAGCAGTAAAAGTACTATGGCCGCTGTGAAGGACAACCCCCGTCCTTCCACGTCACCAATGTGA
>VIAB01007419.1:65704-83848 GCA_009801035.1 Oophaga pumilio | reverse complement strand
CAAAAAATGGCAAGGTCATGAAGGGGTTAATAAATTTGCAAAAAATTTCTACATTTCTGATTTTTTTTCAGTCAATATGGGTTGCAGAGTGTACATTAATGAGAAAAAATTGAACTATTTTGAATTTACCAAATGGCTGCAATTTAGACTGAAAAATTTAAAAGGTTCTGAATACTTTCTGTCCTCACTGTATATATATGTATATATACAGCTCTGGCAAAAAATAAGACATCTCGGTCAGTGGAGAGTCATTTTCGCCCTCTGCAGGTCTGTAGCTTTGTTGTCCACAATGTCTGCTGCTTCACCTTGTTGTAATGGACTGCAGTCTTAGAAATTTTAAGGATGAAGGCAACATGACGCTCACTGTATCTCTCTGCTAGTAAAGCAAGAATTGAGCCCTTCTTTTCCTCACTCAAGACTTTTCTTTTCAACTCCTTTGGCATGGCTAAAAGTTATTTTTTCATTCCTATTACTTCTGGGATATCACTAGCACTTGTTTTGCCATCCAGCTCGTCCGATTGCAAGAGGATTGTGAACACCACAGCAGTGTTTTGTACACTTTCCTTCGTTAAATAAGATTTGGTTCAGGTGATCACCTAATCAGAAGCACGTTACGTAGAATGAGGTGTACTCTGGTTGGAATTCAACTGACACTGGAATGGAATGGCTGTCAGACATGCAGAGAAGCGGATTTTTATAAAACTGTGCAGTAGTCTTAATTTTTGCCAGATATATATATATATATATATCCACTTATATTTGTTTTGTTTGTGTAAACATTATAAATTTGAACATGGTATGTAATGACATTAACAAGTGAACAAGTTAAACAATGAAAAGACTTCAAAATTCTTTTTTTTTTAATATTTTCATTTAGCTCTATGGATTTACAAACACGCATCAAATCGCATAAAAAATGTGTGTATTTTCCACTGCGTTTTTCTGCCAAGAGATGCAGAAATCTTGCAGAAATTTCTGCAAGCAAATTCGCAACGTGCGCACATAACCTTACACTGCATTTTGACACATCATTTTTTTCTGTTTAAAGATACATTTTTAATTTTGTTAGAAGAAGGGAGGCACAAATGTACTTTGGGAGCAGGGTGTGCGCAATTGTATGGAAACTGTTTCTAAGTTATTAGGAAAGAGGTTTTTTGAGAACTAATTGTACACTCCGCTTCCCATGTGCAGTCCCAATTTAGGTAGAGTGATGACCTGCTGCTAATTTGGCAGGAGACAGAAATTAATTTAAATGATTTTTATGACTACTCTTAATCTTTATCAATTTAACATCAAACTTATATAAAAATGTCATAAAATTAACATTGGATTTCTATATATACAGTTTGTGGGGTAAAGCAATGGTTTAAAACCAAAGGACATGCCTATAAAAAGTAAATCAGTTAATTCATTATTGCAGTCTTAAGTTTCAGGATTTGGAAGATTTCGCTTAAAAAAAAAAAAAAATGGCGGCTCTCAAAGCACAGTGATCGCACTTTGATTTACAAACAGAAGCAATGCAGTTTTAAAATCTTCAATGAGTGGTTTAACCCCTTCCCGACATTTCACGTAAATTTAAGTCATTGCTGGGAAGGGGTTGTCGCAAGATTACATAAATTTACATCATGACTATCATGCAGGCAGAGCTGTGTCCATATGATCGTTGCTGGGAGCTCGGCGTAAGTTAAAGCCAAGCTCCAGCCGTCACTGCCAGAAGCAGTGCACTCACCGCCGCAGGCAATTTAATCTCCTGAATTCCATGATTGCTAGCGATTGCAGCATTTAAAAGCCAGAGGAAGGGGCTCCCTCTACCTTCAGATCAGCGGCCCCGTGACGTCATCTCAATGGCACGATCGTCGTCATGACAGCTACTGGCAAGTTTGTTAGACCATGTTGAATGCATGGTCTACGAGGCTTCTGCGGCACTGAAAAGTATAATGCACTGCAGAGTACAAAAATGGCGTCAGTGATATAAAACCCAGAGTTTTCCTTCAGCACACTAAGTGCGGTGAGGGGTTAATCTAATTTACATAATGGGCAGGCTTTTATGTGGACATCCATAGAGCAGGTGGGAGAATGTCCACCTTATCTCCACCCCATGGTGTTTTCTGGGGCTTAAGTAGCTGGCCTCCAAAGGCAGCAGTGTTCAGTTTCTGGAGGGAAACACTCAAGAGAAGTGTTGGGTGATTAGTTTATGCCTGAACCGTGGGTCTTGCTAACCCTAAGAGGACTGATCCCTGTGAATACAAGGGTTGTGTTGTTTTGCTGTTTTGCCCAGAGGGCCGTGTTTATTTTGTGCTTCAGCTTGATTTATGCCGTATCCAATAAACCAAGTGTATTCCTAAAGCAATAGCGCTCCTGTGTCCACCTCCGTCTGCAACCGAGTGAGGTAAGCCAATCTACCACAATATAGATATATATATATACAGTACAGACCAAAAGTTTGGACACACCTTCTCATTCAAAGATTTTTCTGTATTTTCATGACTATTAAAACTGTACATTCACACTGAAGGCATCAAAACTATGAATTAACACATGTGGAATTATACACTTAACAAAAAAGTGTGAAACAACTGAAAATATGTCTTATATTCTAGGTTCTTCAAAGTAGCCACCTTTTGCTTATATTACTGCTTTGCACACTCTTGGCATTCTCTTGATGAGCTTCAAGAGGTAGTCACCGGACCCTGACCCTCCAGGCCTCTTCTGGTGCTATATAATAGGTATTGCTCTGACACTGTCTGTTTAATCAGCCTTTGCTATGCCTATATGCTATATTCGTTGCACTATTGCACTTTACCATTATGAGATATAAGCTAAATATCTTATGCTGCCTTTAAGTTCTATTGAACAGATCTTTACCTGCACCAGATGGCAGTAATTTTGTATTTTGTTGGCACAAGCCCTATTGATCTTTTTACACCCTGATGTACTATGGAATCGTACTGATCCTATATTCCTATTACACAATAGCGCTGCTTTTGAAACCTTTAAGTGTGTTAAAATAACTAAAAAAATATTTAGACTTGAGAGTCCTCAGTGGTTGATACCTTTTAATGGCTAACTGAAAAGATGGTAACAAATTGCAAGCTTTCGAGACTACTCAGGTCTCTTCATCAGGCATAGACTAATACAATATATTAGTCTATGCCTGATGAAGAGACCTGAGTAGTCTCGAAAGCTTGCAATTTGTTACCATCTTTTCAGTTAGCCATTAAAAGGTATCAACCACTGAGGACTCTCAAGTCTAAATATTTTTCTATCTACTGGCTAACACGGTACGAAGATACACATCTTTCCTATATTAAAATAACTATACTGCCATAGAAAAATATTTAGACTATCTACTGGCTAACACGGTACGAAGATATACATCTTTCCTATACTGCCATATTAATTGTCCTATTGGATCCTGCATGTCCTACGTGTTTTGACATTCATGTGTGTGCCTCATAGTTTTTGCGAATTCCATTATATTTTGTATAATAAAGTTGATATATTTTTTTCACTATCTATTGGATTTTTGGACCATCTTTCCCTTTTGGTTTTCTCTTAAAATGGTACATCAAAACAAGACAAAGAGACATGCTCTACTGCAAGGATCACCATTAAAATAGTAATACTTTATTGGTATACACAGAAATGAACACATTTAAAAGTCACAAACAACTCCCATTAGGAGAGCCTTTGAGGTACCAAAACAGTAGAAACCACCACAATTGACCCCATTTTGGAAACTACATCCCTTGAGGAATTCATCGAGGGCAGTAGTAATAATTTTAAGTCCACAGGTGATTCACAAAATTGTATGACATTGGGCTGTGAAAGTGAAAAAATACTATTTTTTTGAATAAAATGTTGTTTTAGCCCCAAGTTTTTAATATTCATAAGGGCTATTAGAAAAAAATAGACCACATAATATGTTGCACAACTTCTAACGAGTAAGTTTATACCCCATATTCAGACAGAAAATACTTTTCCATCACAGTGGAATTCTCAGAAGGGAAAGAGCACCATATTGGAGTGCAGATTTTGCTGGCATAGTTTGCGGGTTCAATATCACATTGGCAAAGTCCTCAAGGTGCCAGAACAGCAAAACCACCTATAAATGACCCCTTTTACAAACGATCCCCCTCATTGAATTGATCTAGATGTTCAGCGAGCACATTAACACCATAGGTGTTTCACAGAATTTAATACCACTGAGGTGTGAAGAAAACATTATTACATTTTTGTCACTAAAATGTTGTTTTAGTCCAAGATTTTACATTTTCACTACAGAAAATGGGTAGAATTTGCAGCCTAGTTTGTTACACAATGTCTTCTGAACGTGGCAATACCCCATATGTGGCTGTAGTGTACTGTTTAACCACATGGCAGGGCTCAGGAGGGAACACGGCCATTTGAATTTTGGAGTTCAGATTATCCTAGAATAGTTTGCAAACGCTACTTGAAAAGCACCCAAGTGCCAGAACAGCAGAATCCTTCCTCAAGCGACACTATTTTGGAAATTACATGCCTTTGGGACTTCATCTATAGGTGTAGTGACGATTTTGAATGTTTTACAAAAACAAGCATGCAGTGGGAATTGCATAGTGAAAATTGCAAATATGCCATTGTAGTGCCCAATACATTTTAGTACACAATACACTGTCGCGCCTGTACATCATAACCAGCTTGGGGTTCTGGAGACATGCGCCTCATAAATTAAGAGGGCCCTCTTTGCTACATTAATGCCGAATATGTGGACACTAACTGCGATTTTGGCTCAAAAAGGAGAAGGACATTGGGATTTGGGAGTGTAAATTTTGCTGGAATTTTCTTTAGGGAGCCATGTTGCTTTCCCACAATTTTTGTGCTACCAATAACATTGAAACCCTCTATATTTCCATATACAGATGACGGACCAGAGTGTGGGCTTGTTTTTTGTGGCTTGAGTTGAAGCTTTTTCTTGGTAGCATTTTGGGGGTACAGGACATTTTGGATCACTTTTAAGGTTTTGTTCTCATTTATTCTGTGCTTTACGCTGAGCACTTACATTGGTGTTTCCATCTAAATCTCAAAAATACGTGATTAAGACAGAATCCTTTTGGATCGATTCACTATTCACTATGTAGAGCTACTCTACACTCTGTATGACCTTTGTTGTCAGAAGTGCTCAAAACTGTGGTTCACCGAGCTTTTGTGCATGACTATAAATAGGGACACTGCAGGATAAAAGGCCAAAGTCACTCCATCTGACTCAGTATAAAGAATTTTCTGTCAGAATATAGTTTTTTAGAATCATGTTTTTTTTAAGATTCAGACAAAAAAAAATGATGTGAGCACTCAGTGTAGAGCGTAGAATAAAAGTGAAAAAAGTCTTACGGTGATCTGGAGGCAGATGGAAAACATCAACAGCAGTTCAAGAACAGGTTATATTTATTTATTTTTACATCGTTCCTTGTGCAGTATAAGTGATAAGACGGCTTTATTCTTTGCATCACTACGATTACAGCGATACCAGATTTATATAGATTTTTGAGGGTTTGCTACCATAAACATACTAAAAATGCTTTAAGTACTATCAGTGGACAAATCAAAAAGCTATAGAGATTTCAGACTATGGAAATGTAAAATGAAATTATTTTTTTCTATAAATATGTTTTTAGAGTGTAAAGGCAGCAAAACATAACAACCATATAAATGTGGTATCTCCATAAAAGTACTGATCCTAAAAATAAAGCTGCCTTATCAGTTACAGCACCCAGTGAACGACATAATAAAAAAATACAATTCTCAAATTGCTATTTTTTTTATGCCAAATACGTGAATATGTGCAGTTTATTTGCTTATTTTGTTTTTATATAAAAATTTATATTTACATTTTTGTGATTTTTTTCTTCTGTGTTTATGTTAATATTTTTAAATTTCTTTTTAACTTTGTCCCTTGATGGGACTTCAACTTTTATTTCTGTGATCACTTGTGTCATGCATTGCAATACACATTTACTGCAATGCATGAGACGTGTCAGATTACACAGACAGATAACCTGTTAGACCCTGCTTATGGCTGGGTCTAACAGGCCACCGTAGCTGGATGCCATGACATCCCTCGGCTTCCTGTGATCATATTGTGAGGGTATCAGAGGGGTGAGAGAGAGCCCACTCCCTCTCACAAACTTCAAAATGCCAAGATCGCTATTGATCGCGACATATAGAAGATAACACAATCAAGTCTTGATTATGTCGACGGTCCAAAGAGCTGTTTAGCACCGTGATGCCGGAGCCCAACCCTGCCTGAGAAAAGGATAAGAAGACGTTAAAAAGAATGTCCCTCGCGTATAATATTAGCTTCTACAATAAGATGCAAGTCAGAAAAAGAGAAATAATGTGATTGGTATTTCTTTAAAAAGTTGTATTTATTTTTTATTTTTTTAACTTTCATGGAAGATGGGTATTTTAGGGTCACACACTTTATTGAATTACCAGTATTGATCATAGAGCAATGAATGGGAATAGGAGACAGAACGCATTACACTTATTACAGCCTACAGGAATTGGGGGACAACTCACCAACCAAGAGACTAAGCAGTGACCATGGAGATACATACATAAGATTTTCTAGGTACATAGGGACCAATTCATTATTGCTTCTAGGCCTGTTTTTTGTCTAGCTTTCAGTGTGTACGCCTATTTTTCATCTGTGCTTAATTCTTTTAATGTACACCTTTTTTACCCCTTCATGACATATGATGTATACTTGCGTCATATGTTGTGTCCCTGACTTTGATGAGGGCTCTGACGCTGAGCCTGCATCTTTCTCCGCACATGACACCTGATATAATCAACCATCTAGTGCCTTAAACAGCCGCTTGTGGAAACGAGGTCCACCTGCAGCTGCTATCCAGTTAAATCCCACTGTCAATTTCTTGCAGCGGAAATGAACACACACCGGAAGCGCATTATAAATCCCACCCATTTATAGATCATCATCATTTCTGCTATACATAAAGCACTGCTATGTATAGCACAAACAATCAGACGATCACAGCTGCAAGTCTCCTAAGGTGACTATTTACCCCTCCATGCCACAGCCAATTTTCGTTTTTTACTTTCCCTTTTTTCCTTCCCCTTTTTCCCTGAGCCAGAACTCTTATTTTAATGTCAAAATAGACATATGAGGTCTTGTTTTTGTGGGATGGGTTGTACTTTGAATGACACCATTCATTTTACCACATAGTGTACTCAAAAATGAGAAAAAAAATCCAAGTGCAGTGAAATTGTGAAAAAAACACAATTCTGACATTGTTTTTGGGGAATTGTTTTATGGCAGGGGTCTCAAGCTCGCGGCCCGCGGGCCAACTGCGGCCCTCGGGACAATAGTTTGCGGCCCTCACCTCAACATCAAAGTTTAATGTTAGTGCGGCCCGAGTTTCATACGAATGGCACTTTTCAGTGTTGTGTGATGGAGCTGAATGAACCTACCAATCACGGTGGGATATATTGCTCTCGGAGGCGGGACATCAGCCGGCCTTATTGCAAACTTGCGCCATTACCCCGGGTTCAGAAGCAGAGGCGGCCGCGGAAATTGCTGCTCAGCGGGACAGAAAAAAATGCGGAAAAGACGCATCGGCTGAACACTGAAACAGTGACACCAAGTGGAATTATATATTACACAGCCCCAAACATGTCTTTTTCAAAGCCTGCAGTGAAGAGAAAGGTTGGTGATGAGCACAGACAATGGCAGGCACAGTACTGTCTAAGGAATGTGTCTCTGACTGGGAAGCCCATAGGATAGAAGCTAGTAGATTATGGTCCGTGCCCAATTCACCCCCCCATCGCACCACTCCCCTCGGTGATGTACTAATTGGAATGTCCAGCTGTCCAGTGACCTTGGAGGAGAAGGTATCTGCGGCCACACCTACAGGGGTTAAATCTAGGTGTTCTGGTCAGCAACTTCCTTTCCCCTCTGGCATTCACTGGGAAGCTGTTGTGTCCTGTACTCTACTACGACTCTCCCTGGTAGCCATGGCGGACAAATGGATGGAGGCCCTGCAGAGGAGAGCGGCGCAAGAAGGTGAGCCCTGGATCCAAGCTATGATTAGCACCCTCAGTGTTCATCTCCCTGCGTCGTCTCCTCACCCCACAATCCCAGCAGGGCCTGTGTCTGAAAATAGCCAGACCCCGGTCCCCCCTTCTGGCCCAGCGGTCCAGCGTCGCCCTATGTGCCCCGCACTTCCAGCTCCTCATGTTAGCCCCTGCCCCCCTCCAGTCCCCCGTGGTGGCGGTGTGACTATACCCCAATCGACTGGTCCTCCGCCGGCGTCCGCTGTTGATGGGGGCGATGCTATGCAGGCGAGAGCCGGCCAGCGGTAAGGGAGAGGAACCCGACATCCGGAGCGGCTGCAGGTGGGGAGGCATCTTTCTGGCCTGCTCGTGGGAGCAGGCAGCGAGCCTGCACAGGCTCCACCCCTTCCGTTGCGTCACTTACTGTCCCAGCCAGAACAATGCCGGAATGGCTAGGGACTGAGCTCCACGCCGTCTCCTGCAGGTGCTGAGGCAGCGCCTGCACAGGGACATGTGGAGACCACCAATAGCACCCATAGCGCTATCTCCGAGGCACCCCCTGCAGGATCTGAAGAAACGCCTGCGTGGGGACGCCCTGAGGACAGCAGGAGAACCCATGGACCGGTCCCCACGCAGTCCACGGCAGGCGCTGCTGCAATGCCTGCTGTGGGGAGCCTGGAGATCAGTCTTACGCCCCGTAATCCCATTGCAGAGCGCTCTGCTTGGTCTAACCCGACCGATCAAAGCTCTCTGCAGGGGTATAGTACCACAGTTATAGCACCAAACACCGACAGCTCATATACATCAGCCCCTCCAGTCCAAATGTCTAATAAATAGACTTTATTAACCACCGCCATCTCATATATCCGTAACGCTATTAACTCACCCATACCTAACAGCACAGCGTTACTGGCTATGGCCAGTAACTCACCCCTGGCTGCGTATTCACAAGCCCCTAACACCTCCCATAGCCACAACAGATGTTGGCGTAGACACCACACGTATTCCCAATCCTCCTCCGAAGATTCCCGTGAACAGTCACATCACCCCTCTAAGAGTCGCCGGTCACGTGGTGATCGCAGGCGCAATTCTCACACGAGTCGGCGCAGATATCGCGCATCAAAATCCATGTCCACATCACGAGAATCCGAGGCATCGCGGCGGCCCGATAGGCGACATCGGTCACGCAGCGAACGCCAAAAGTCACGTGCCCCTTCGGAGGCTATCAGCCGGGGACACCCATCCCCCATGGCTTCCAGCCTTTACAACCATCAGGCCACCGACCAACACGGAGCTGGAGTTCCGCCACCACTAGGCTTCACTCCTGCTATAGCGCAACACGGAGCAGGAGTTCCGCCATCACTAGGCTTCACTCCTGCTCTAGGGCAACACGGAGCTGGAGTTCCGCCATCACTAGGCTTCACTCCTGCTCTAGCGCAACACGGAGCTGGAGTTCCGCCATCACTAGGCTTCATTCCTGCTCTAGCGCAACACGGAGTTGGCGTTCCGCCATCACCTGGCTTCACTCCTGTTCTAGCGCACGGTATTCCATCACGTGCTCCAAATGTGGCTCTCAGCCGGGAAGACACCTCTCATTCCCCCGGGCCTTCCAGCCACCGCATTAACCAGTCTATCGCCCTAGCAGGAGCCGGAGTTCCTCCATCCTGGGAATTCACCCCTCCTGCGCCAGCAGGAGCCGGGGTTCCACCAGCATCGGTCACCACTCCTCCTGCGGCACACAGCGATGAGTGTTCAAATATCAATGATTATCTAAAGTTAAATGATTTGATTTCAAGAAAAAACGAGTTATCATCAGCGATTAAGGAGCTGATGCAACGCTTACCGCAACCAAGTGGTACAGCTGAAAGCAACACTACGCTTCAGTCAGCGAGTTTGCACAAGGACGCTTTTTTCTGCGGGATCAGCCCACTAGGTGCACACTTAGACCAGGAGACAAAATAAAAAATTTGGAATAATGATTACGTCGACATATGGTCGCTATTGTCAGCCGACCAACAGAACATTGATATAGAAAGGAGGACAGGAGGGGGAACAAATGATAGAAGTAGATCTGAATTAGCGCAAAACATGAATAATTGGCTACAGGCATTCGCAGTATTGGGCTGTATTATGGGCCAGAAGCATCCGGAACGATGCTCCGAATTGTTCATATATCAGGATATGATATATAATACATATAAATCGCATGGCGGTTCCGCTTGGCGGCAATATGATGAGGACTTCCACAGGCGGCTGGCCCTACAGCCCGATCTAGGATGGGGGGGGTTAAAGCAACAGATGTGTGGATACGATTGATGCTATCGCAGAAGCAGTCTCCCTTTTCTTCGGCGACCACTAATTACTCCGCAGGCCAACACTTAGTGGTCGTACGAAAACCCGGGGCCTGCTGGCTATTTAACGAGGGAAACTGCCGTTTCCAAGCATTAGGTTTAGACACGACTGCTCAGCCTGCGGGGGAGGACACCCAGCCTCAAGGTGTACTCGTCAAAAAAACAGAGCGCCCACAAGGCAAAACCCCGGTGAGCGTAGCCGCGATGGGCCCCTGGTTAGATCTCTACCCCAATAAGGAAGCGGCACGGTTACTACACTCCGGCTTTGCAAACGGCTTCTTTATCCCCTTCAAACCTACCAGAACGCCAACACTTGCCAATAACCTAAAATTAGCACGAGAATTCCCCGAAGTCCTAAACCAAAAAATAAAAAAGGAAGTCGAGCTAGGTAGAATGGCGGGTCCATCTCAGTCGCTGCCCTTCAAAAACATCAAAATATCGCCTCTAGGCATCATTCCAAAAAAAGAACCTGGTAAATATCGGCTAATCCATCACCTATCTCACCCAAAGGGCGAATCAGTTAACGACGCTATACCCCCAGAGGAAGCCTCAGTCACATACGAGTCTTTTGACAAGGCCTTTGATTTAGTCGGCGCTGCAGGGCCCGGTGCTCTGCTAGCTAAATCAGACATGGGGTGGGCCGATGTAACAAAACTCTTTTTCATTAGGCAAGCCATCAAAGGGTGGAAAAGGCTTCAATTGAGTTTAGAATATCGTCGCCCCATTTCACTTAGACTATTGTATAACATTATTTCAATATCCCAATCAGTATGCAAATCGCAATACGAGGCAACTCTCATCTCAGCAGCTTTCGCTATCGCTTATTTCGGCGCACTGCGAATTAGTGAGTTGTTACCTCGTTCTAAAAGCGTGTCGGAAGGCGGTTTAATTAACAAGGACATCTGAGTGTGAAAATCCAAGTGTGATCCAACTGGGAGGGGCGAGTGGGTGCTGGTTAAATCAACAGATGGCCCAGTATGCCAGCTTAAAATAGTCAAAAGTTATGCAGTAGTAAGACACAAAGGCAGATTTTTTCTATCTCATACAGATGGGACCCTCTTACCAAGTATCAATTTCAGACAATTTTTGCATCATGTTTAAAAAGATCGGGGGCTAATCCAAAAGAATACGGCACACATTCCTTTTGAATCGGGGCAGCCACCGAAGCAGCTAGGGCAGGAGTATCAGAAGCCGAGTTGCAGAGAATGGGATGATAGAAATCTGCATGCTTCGCTAGATACATAAGACCTGATTTGCTGAAGTAACACATTTTATCTCTTTCAGGAGCTGAAGTTTGGGTTTTAAGACATTCATATGTCTATTGGGCAGAAAAAAGGGCCGAGCTGCGGCCTGGTGGAAAGAGTCTAGGCTTCCCGCGTCTAGAAATCAACTGGAGAGGGATAAGAGGTCTCCAATGGCAACAGGTGTTCCAAGAGCTGGTTTACATCTCCAGGAGGGTTAAACGCCCGGTGATAATTGTGTTACACGTTGGGAGGTAACGATCTTGGCAAGAGTAAAATCACTAATCTGTACAAATGGATGACAACGGACATCTTGAGTTTTGCCTGTTTATTTGAGAATATAGTATTGGTGTGGTCACAAATGATACCACGAACCGTCTGGCGGGGGGCAAGAGATGAAAAAGCAATAGAGCGAGTAAGAAAAAAGTTCAACGCGCGGATGGCAAAATTCGTGAGGAAAAAATGTGGTATTGTGGTTTGGCATCATCAGCTGGAAGGAAACAACACGGCATTACTAAGACCGAACGGCGTTCACCTGACGGACATTGGCCTAGATATATTTTTGACCGGCCTGCAGGATGGGGTCGAACAGGCCTTAATGGTGATGGGTGGGGTTCGGAGTCCTGTGTAGGTCATACACAGGATCCTCCGTGGCGGATTGGCGGAGGAGTGCAAAGGTTCGTGATCGCTCGTTGGCCAAATCGCCTGTCGATCAAGGACAGGATCTCAGCCATGAGCCGCCCGTTACAAAATGTAATTGCTCTTCTCTGCTTTGGTAATTGATAAACTGTGACCGACCTGTTCAACCCATCCAGGCCTGGTTGTGTATTCTTTATGGGTTTGGTGGGAAGGGGGGGTGAAGGCACTGTTTAGGACACACAGGTCTCCCCAGTCTTTCAGGAAAAGTGGGAAGTGCAATATTTCTTTGTTGAGCACAGGGGCATCCCGACGTGTCTTATTTGCACAGAGAAAGTTGCAGTGCACAAAGAATACAATTTGAAATGTCATTACATAACTAGACATGCTGAGGAGTATGCAAAATACCAGGGAGATGAAAGAGCCAACCGGGTTGCTAACCTTAAACCACATCTACTGAGGCAACAAGATTTCTTTAAGAAAGCAACCAAAGAGAATGATGCAGCAGTCGAAGCTAGCTACGTGGTTAGTGAGATGATTGCTAAAGCAGGAAAGCCATTCAAAGAAGGTGAATTTGTAAAATAGTGCATATAAGGCTGGGTTCACACTGCGTTTAGGCAGTCCGTTAGACGGACTGCGTTACACCGTGGTATAAAGCGGTGTAACGCAGTCCGTTAACGCTGCCATTGACCCCCATTGTCGGGCGCATCGCGACGCATGCAGTAAAGCGGCAGTTCGCGATGTGCAGTCATTCAGTGACGGAGCCTCGGACGCGGGCTGCAGCGTCTGGGCTCCGTCACCGCTAGCACAGATGAATCATCTGTGCTAGCACACTGCGCTAGCGGGTATAGCATAACGCGATCGCATTATGATATACCGTTACCAGCCCGTCAACGCTATGTGTTGAACGGGCTGGTTAAACGCAGTGTGAACCTAGCCTTACAGGCTGCAAGTCTTGTCTGTCCAGAAAAGAAAGGTCAGTTTAGCAACATCAGCCTTTCTGCCAACACCGTAGCAGAGCGCATTTCTGACCTGTCAAGTGACATTTATTATCAACTGTGTGAGAAAGCAAAATGTTTCAGTGTATACTCAGTCGCTCTTGATGAGACCACAGACATCACCGACACTGCCCAGCTCGCAATCTATGTCCGTGGTGTTGATGACAATTTTGAAGTCATAGAGGAGTTGCTCACAGTGATTCCAATGCATGGCCAGACCACCGCTCAGGAGCTGTGTGATGCCATTGAGAATGCCGGTTTACCTTGGAGGAGGTTTGTTGGAATAACAACTGATGGAGTGCCATCAAGGACAGGGAGGAAAAATGGACTGGTGGCACTTGTTAAAAAAAAAAAACTGGAAGAGGAAGGTGTGGAGGAGGTCATTGCTCTGCACTGCATTATCCATCAGCAAGCCCTTTGCAGCAAAGGCCTGAAGTTTGACAATGTGATGTCTTTCGCTGTGAAATGCATCAACCAAATTAGATCCAGGGGCTTAAAGCACAGAAGGTTTCGTGCTTTTTTAGAGGAAATGGAGTCAGAATATGGGGATGTGCTCTACTTCACTGAGGTACGTTGGCTCAGCAGGGGAAATATAGTGAAGAGATTTTTTGAGTTGAGAGCGGAAGTGAAAGCCTTCATGGAGAAAAATGGGGCTGCTGTTCCTGTGCTAAGTGATCCAAAATGGTTCATGGACTTAGCTTTTTTTGTTGATATCACACATGAGCTTAATGTACTGAACAAGAAGTTACAAGGCCAGGGGCATCTTGTCAGTGCTGCCTATGACAACGTGAGAGCATTGTCTACTACTTATGTTATGGAAAGCCCAGCTTTCTCAAACAAACCTTTGCCATTTCCCAGCATGCAAGGCACTCATGGAAGCAGGCACACCATTCAGTGGTGAGGAGTACTCGTATATGGATGTCATTTTGAAGCTACAGGAGAAATTTGATCACAGATTTGCATACTTCAAGACGCACAGAGCCACATTTCAAATTTTTGCGGACCCCTTCTCCTTTGATGTGCAAGATGCCCCTCCTGTGCTTCAAGTGGAGCTCATTGACCTGCAGTGCAACTCTGAACTCAAAGCCAAGTTCAGGGAGGTGAGTGGAAAAGCAGACATGCTCGGGCAATTTTTGAGAGAATTGCCCCCCAGCTTCCCTGAGCTCTCCCGAATGTTCAAGCGGACCATGTGTCTTTTTGGGAGCACAGACTTGTGCGAAAAGCTCTTCTCTACCCTGAACTTCAATAAGTCCAAGAAAAAGGTCCAGACTTACTGATGAGCATCCTCAAGCCCTGCTGAGGGTCTCAAATGCTTCCTCCCTTAAGACAAATGTGTCTCGGCTATGCGAGAGTAAGCGCTGCCAAATCTCTAGCAGCAAGAAGTAGGCAGAAGAAGCCATGTTCAAAACAGTTTATGTTCAATGCTCCATTCATCTTCAGAAAGTTAAATGTTAAAGAACTGTTAATACAGACATTTGAATCTGAATAATAATAATAACATTTCTCTAGTCAGCAACTATATGTGGTTTCCTCAGTCTTCTATATTTGCTGAATTATTATTATCATTTTAATTTTACTTATTTATTACTGATTGATTTATTTTTTTTCTTATGAATTTGTTAATTTATTTTTATTTTTTAACACAAAATAAGATGAAAATATAAAGACATTTGATAACATTGGAATGTTTTTGTAAGAGCTTTTCTTGTGGAAAACCTGATGTGGCCCAGCCTCACCCAGACATTATCTCCAGCGGCCCCCAGGTAAATTGAGTTTGAGACCCCTGTTTAATGGTGTACATTTTGTGGTAAAAAAAAAACAGACAATATGATTCTCCTCATCAATATGATTACAGCGATACCAAACATGTCCAGTGTTTTATTATTATAGCGGTGAAAAAAAAAGCTGAAGTTTGCAAAACAAAATAAATTTTGGAGTTCTGCTGCCATTTTTCCAGACCCATCACATTTTTATTTTTCGTCCAATAGAGCGGAGCTTATTTTTTGCAGGGCGAGACTACATTTTTATTAGTACCATTTTAGGATATATGTGACTTTTTCATCGCTTGTTACAGCATTTTTTGTAGAATTGTGGCGTCCAAAAAAACAATTGTGGCGTTCTTGAATTATTTGATGTTTGCCCGTTAGGTTACCGTATTTTTCGGACCATAAGACACACTTTTTTCCCCAAAAATTTTGGGGGAAAATGGGGGCGCGTGTTATGGTCGCAATATACTTACAAATCTGGTGGCGTCAGTCCCTGTGACGGCGGTACCGATGCAGCCTCCCTGTGCTCTGTGGAGCGGTGGTGTCGGTGCTCTGTGATGTGGCGGCAGTGGGGCTCTGTGCTGCGTGGGGGGCTCCGCCGGCATTTTGTCAAAGTCCGGAAGCCTCCGCAGCTCCGTTGCTGCAACGTGGTGACCTCCAAGTAAGATGGCCGCCGGGGGCAGTGCATACTCAAATTCAAATCTCGGCAACGCCTCCCGAGATCTCGGGACAGGATCTCGTTGCAGAGATCTGAATCTGAGTATGCGCCGCCCCCAGCGGCCATCTTTCCGGAGGCCCCTGGCCACCATCTTTCCGGAGGCCTCCGCGTCGCAGCAACAGAGCTGCGGGGGGCTTTCGGGCTTTGATGAAATGCCGGTGGAGTCCCCCACGCAGCATAGAGCCCCGACACCACCGCACCACAGAGCACAGGGAGGCTGCATTGGGACCACAGCCACGGGACCGCCGCCACAGGATTTGTAATATTGCGACTAGAGCACAGCCACCCCACGGACACAGCCACCCCACAGATAACAGCCACCCCACAGTGCACCCCTGCAACACACAGCACCACCACCGCACCAGCCTGGACCACCGAACGACCCCTTTGACCACTCCTCTACCTGTGCTGATCCCTTCCCTGGTAAGCTGAATTCGGACTGTAAGACGGACCCCCATTTGACACATTATTTTTTTTTGTGATTGCCAAACACAAAATACTCAAAAACCAATTGCTAGTAATTAACTTCTTATTTTGAGTTATGGGAACTGATATCTCAACATATAATGCTCAACGTCATAAAAGCTTTTGAGCTTAGCTCAACATACTGTATTATCTAACAAAACAGGCAATTCGACATTTGTGGTTTTTCTTCATAGAACGTTTGTCCAAAACCAACATACTGATGACCTATACATAAGGTAAGTAATCAATATAAGAGCGAAGAGGGTCTGACACCTGGCACCCCAACCATCAGCTGGTATCGCCTCCGGTGGGGAGTCAGATGGAATATGTACAGAGCAGAACAGCACAGCTTTGTCCACTGTTCAGTGGCCTGTGATGGGTACTGCTGATCAGTTGCAAATTAAGAGAATAGGAGCTGATCTGCAGTACCTGGCATTGGCCATTAAGAAGAATAGGGACCATGTTGCTCCAAACAATGTTTACATCCGGACACTACCAGAAGCAACCGCTGGGTGTTTCTGGTGTCATGCCCCACACCGATCTGATATTGATGACCTATTTTTTAGTAAAGGTCATCAATATAAAAATAATGAACAAACTGTTTATTTAAACACATGAAAGGTTATTTTTAAGTCCTTTATGTACGTATGTATGTAATAGTATGATCATCAGTCTTACCCCAAAACAGATTTTCCAGTTTCATCTGGCTTTCGCACTGTAAATGGGCTTGGATCAATGCCAACATTTTTTGGCATGAAGTCTCTGAAAAGTAAAGTGATACCTATCAATACATATTGAATGGTTAATGATTTCATCACTGCCTTTTAATAGTTATAATCTAAAGGCAATGTAACTTACCTTGCAGAATTTGTCATAGAGAGACAAAAAGTGTCATCAAAACTGCTCAGTTCATAAGGTCGAAAGAACTCTGTGTATATATTGACCTCCTCATTATTTCTGTTATGCTTCTTTATTGTCATCTTCTTCAAGTTTTCACCACTCAGCACTGTTAACAAAAGCATTTGGTTGGTAACAAGGATATTGTCATGCCACTGTGTCAGAAATTAAAACCAAAATGCTTTATAACAGGGTTCCCCAACTCCTGTCCTCAAGGCCCACCAACAGGTCATGTTTTCAGGATTTCCTTCATATTGCCCAGGTGATGTATTTATTGCATGTGGAGGTGATGCAATTATCACCTGGGCAATACTAAGGAAGTCCTGAAGACATGACCTGTTGGTGGGCCTTTCTTTAGAATACAGGCTTTATCTATGGTCCTTGTATTGTGTGAATGGATAAATACTAACAATGTGCTGATATTACCACAGACCTTTTTTACATCTATATCTGAAAAATGTCCAGTAGCAACATAATTCATAGCCATGTCCAGATAGAATGTTCATAGACATTTCATAGGTGAGCCTTTAAACTAATAAATCCCAAGCTCCTCAAACGCCACTAGGCTAATTAACAAAGAATGAAAACTATTTGATTCTTTACATTATGCATTTAGTCTTCAATGACAGGGACTTAAAGGGGTATTCCCATCTCAAAGATACTATCCCAAATGTAGTAGGTGTAATAAATGTAGTATAGTTTTTCTGATTCACTAGGTCTCTTTCCTTATGTGCAGACATTGCAGGACCTTAGGTATCCATAGTTATTACCACTAGCAATTAACTGTCACTTCATAAGGTAAATAAACAAAAAAGGCAGCCTCACCGTGTCCTATTAGTATAACTCCGTCCGTTTTGCAATGCTGTGGGTCTCCAACCAATAGCCGTGACTTAAGGCTTCACATAAGAAAATTAGTTATGGTGAGTCCCAAGAATTATTAAAATCCTCAAGTTATTGAAAAAAGATTAAAAGATTCTACAGGTTGGGGATACATCTCAACGCGTTTCTGGCAGAAGCCCT
>VIAB01007419.1:27512-42005 GCA_009801035.1 Oophaga pumilio | reverse complement strand
GAAAAATCTTCCTATTGTTGCCGAGTGCCGGCCGCCATTTTCTGGCCGGAAGAAGATGGTGGGGCCAACCAAAGGATGCAGGAGGGCCCGAGGACCCCCAGGAGGTACGGGGGGGGGGGAATCGGGGACCCTATTTCTCTCTCCTCTGATGTGCGATCACATCAGAGAAGAGAAAAATTAGATGGCACATCGGATTTTTTTTTTTTCGGTAGCCGTTATACTGTTAATAACAGCGATCGCAACCCCGAGGTCGGTAGAAACCGACCCGAATCATGTACTCTGGGGTCTCGGCTACTCCTGGCAGCCGAGACCCCGGAGAAAATCGCCCCCACCCCCCGGCAGATCATGGCGGATGCGTCCGCCATTTTCTGACCGGAAGAAGATGGCGGCGCCCATCGGAGGATGCAGGAGGGCCCGAGTACCCCCGGGAGTGATAAAGGGGAGTTTATCTACTATTTTTTTTATTTTGATCACTGTGATAGCGTTTACCACAGTGACCAAAATGAACCAATAGGAAAAATCTTCCTATTGTTGCCGAGTGCCGGCCGCCATTTTCTGACCGGAAGAAGATGGTGGGGCCAACCGAAGGATGCAGGAGGGCCCGAGGACCGGTAGGTACGAGGGGGAATCGGGGACCCTATTTCTCTCTCCTCTGATGTGCGATCACATCAGAGAAGAGAAAAATTAGATGGCACATCGGATTTTCTATTTTTTTTGTGCTCGCCAATATACGGTTAATAACGCCGAACACAACCCCGGGGTCGGTAAAAACTGACCCAAATCATGTTCTCTGGGGTCTCGGCTACCCCCGGCAGCTGAGACCCGGGAGAAAATTGACTCTGGGGGGCGCTATACACTTTTTCCACAGCGCCGTTATAACGGCGCTGTGGTTTAAGTACCCTTAACTACCGCCGTTAAAAGGCGTATCTGTGGTCGTTAAGGGGTTAAAAAAGAATATAAAACTGACTTCAGACACTAATTTGAGTAGAGAGGAATATAAGGCTTTATTATCTTTGGTCCATGATGACAACATCACCATTAAGACCGCTGACAAAAGTGGTGCTGTCGTTGTTATGGACACAGAAAAGTATGTTTTGGAGATTAAAGAAGTTGTCCACTATTATGTGTTGTGAGCAGATAGATTTAAACTTTGGAACTAAGACTTTCTTCAAATACCTTACGTTTCCAAATGTGCATGTGAGCGGCGCAGTACGCTCATCCCCATCATGTGACCCCTACTGTAGCTGCCTCTGATGTCTGGTTATGTCACATCAAATTCCACAAAAAGAAGCTGACTCGGAATCACCGAGGCGGGAGTCAGTCTCACTGAGTGGCTGGGCTGTGGGCGGAGCTTCACCACACTTCACAGCCAAGCATCGCGCGGGGCTCTTTCCTACACTGCTTTCATTAAGAGAGAGCAGCAAGCCCAATTTCACTTGCAGCACAGACTGGATCACTTCGCTATGCTCCTCGAATCTGGTGGAACCATATAAGAAATGCCATGCATAGGTCTTCATAATCGAATGTTACATAATTGCTTCTCTCAGGATTATGATGTGGGGTGGCACAATATACAGTAGCCAGAGCCCTTCCGTCTTTATTCCAGGTACAGTAAAAGCTCGGTATTAAATTGATTTGGCCATGGAATCAGTGATCTGGCTGCCATTTCTTTAAAGAGTCCCATTAGACTATGTGTGCATGTTGAGTAATTGCTTGCAGAACTTTCTGCAAGGTTTCTGTATCTCTAGGCAGGAAAAACGCTGTGGCAAAAACGGGTCTTTTTTGTGCGCTTTGCGTGCAATTTTTCCATGCATTTTTGTACAGCAATGAAGGCTTTTTTTGAGCTAAAGATATTTTAAAAAAAAATTTTGTGCTGTAATTTCCTGGTTCAACACCACCTTTTTCATGCTGATACAGTAGCATCATGGTAATGGAATTAGGGCTTGTTGTCAGCAGCTATCATTGACACCTAGCCCTAGGAATAGTAATGAAAAGGTGTCAGCCTGACACCCTCATAACTAAGCCGATAAGAAAACACAAACACACACAAAACACACATTGTCCCCAGACTATGTAGAAGCGTTAACAGAACGAACCTACATAGGCTGTAACCAAACAGCAACTGTTATTTTTAAAGAAACAAAAGGAAAAAAAATTGTATGGGAACCTACGTAATTTTAATAACCAGCAGAAGGAAAAGCCAACGGCTGAGGGCTGATGTTAATATTCTGGGAAGAAACCAATAGCCATAAAGGTTGCCAGGCTATTAATATCAGCTCACAGCTGTTTGCTTAGCCTTTACTGGCTAGTTTACAGAGGGACCCCCCAAAAAAATTGACATTGGGTCCCCCTATAAAATGTAACCGGCAAAGGCTAGGCAGACAGCGGCGGGCTATTAATAGCCTAGGAAGGGGCTATGGATATTGGCCCCGTCCTAGTCTAAAAAATCAGCTCTCAGCCACCACAAAAAAGGCACATTTATAAGAGGCGCCAAATATGGCACTTAGCCGCGCTCTTTCCACTTGCCCTGTAGCGGTGCCAAGTGAGATTCATATTTGTGGGGTTGATGTCACCTTTGTATTGTCAAATGACATCAAACCCACAGGTTAGTAATGGAGAGGCATCTATAAGATGCCCTCATTACTAACCCCACTGTGGCGACATGGGGTTAGTAATGACAGATGTACAGTGGGTACGGAAAGTATTCAGATCTCTTTAAATTTTTCACTCTGTTTCATTGCAGCCATTTGGTAAATTCAAAAAAGTTCATTTTTTTCTAATTAATGTACACTCTGCACCTCTTCTTGACTTAAAAAAAAAGAAATGTAGAAATTTTTGCAAATTTATTAAAGAAAAACTGAAATATCACATGGTCATAAGTATTCAGACCCTTTGCTCAGACACGAATATTTAAGTCACATGCTGTCCATTTCCTTGTGATCCTTCTTGAGATGGATCTACTCCTTCATTGGAGTCCAGTTGTGTTTAATTAAATGCACGGGGAAAATGCAGCAAAACAGCATCAAAAACGCACTGTGTGCACACAGTCTTAGCCATTTTTTCAACACAACGCCAGAGTTCATCTTGCTTGTACTACTGCAAGAAGCCTGTATGACTTAAATGTGCTATAATAGTCTGCAGTGTCTCCGCAATTTTCTCCCATCGAGCACAAATAGAGACATCATTGATCAGCAATTGCAAAGGTAAATAAATGCAGAGGATTATTCACGTGCCTAAGTGCATTTAACATGACAGAACATTTCTCAGAAAATAAAAGTGTGTGCATCTCTGTCCGTGGTGCTAATACTCGACACTGAATAAATCAAGATGCTTAGAAAATGTTGTTTACAATTTTTAGTCATATCATTAACATTTCTATCAATCCTGTGATTTACATAATTCTATGACTTTTCCAGCTTGGTGTAGGAGAAAGAAAAACTGTCAAGAAGATGTAAGTCTACATATGACAAAGTCAATTATCACAAATGAAATTTCTATCATGCAAAGAAGAATCCCTACATCAACACAATCCAGAAATTATGTCGTCTTCTCTGGGCCAAAGTTGGTTTAAAATGGACTGAGGCAAAATGAAAAACTGTTCTGTAGTCAAATTAATCAAAATTTGAAATAATCTATGCAAACCACAGACACCTTGTTATCGGCAAACGGTTCAAAAGCCTGCTTCTCTGATGGTATGGGGTTGTATTAGTGACAATGGCATGGGTAGCTTACACATTTTGAAAGGCATACATACATATGCTCCCATCCAAACACTGACTATTTCAGGGAAGGCCTTGCATTTTTCAGCAAGAAAATGCTAAATCATATACTGCATTCATCACAACAGCATGGCTTTGCAGAAGAGTTCGGGTGATAAAGCGACACTCTGCAGTCGATAACTTTCACCAATAGAAAACGTTTGTTTCATTATTAAACAAAAAATCCAGCAATGGAAACCCAGTACTGTTAAGCAGCAAGAATCCTACATCATACAAGAATAAGACAACAATCCTATCCAGCAATTGGTCTCCTCACTTCCCAGATGTTTACAGACTATTGTAAAAAGAAAAGGGGATGTGGTCCACAGTAGTAAACATGGTCCTGTCCCAACTTTTTTGACATTGAACTTCTGATATGTGTTCTATGGTCTGTTGTGAATAAAATATGGCTATAAAAGAATGCCAAATCAGTGCATTTTTGATTTGTTTACATTTTACACACTATCCCACCTTTTTTGGAATTAGGGTTGAACAATGTTTTTAACAAAAATGCTATTTATAAGTTCGCTGTCACAGCTTCAAATAAGCCAGGTCTTTTTCATCCTCTTGTTTCACCCACCAAAACAAAAGTTTTCTTTCACTATTTTTAGTGAACCTCACTGCTTTTGGCCAAAAAATTCACAGGTCTGTTTAAAAATATTGACAGCTGCCAGAAACCATGCTACTGATTCTTCAGTAAAAAACAAACAGACAAACCTGATGCTACTTGCTCAGTGATTTGAAGCATATCAGGTGATGTGTGTTTGTGTAATGAGGGAGGGTGTGGCCTAAGGATATCAACACCCTTAAGGTGTACAGAATTATTAGGCATCTTGTTTTTCTGAAAGACAATATTCCATAACCTCCCTGGAGTTTCCAGAAGAACAAGGTGTTCAGTGCTCAGAGACTTGGCCAAGGTAAGGGAAGCTGAAACCCAATCACCAATGAACAAAGACACATAACCTGAAATGTCAATAGTGGGCAGAAATATCTGAAAACAGCTTAGGTTTTATGGACTGATGAGATTAAAGTGAATCTTAACAGATCAGATGGATGGGACTGTGGCTGGATCAATAATCAGTAACGGGCACAAACCTCTACCTCGACTCAGATGCCAGCAAGGCAAAGCTGGGTTAGTGATATGGCCTGCTATTATTAAAGATGAGCTGGTTGGACCTTTGTGGGCTTAAAATCAACTCCGAAAACAAAGGTCAGTTTTTAGAATACACTTTTTCCATGCAGTTGCCCAGAAAAAAAGTCTGCATCTTTTAAGAAAACCATGATTTTACGTTGAACAATGCTCCATAGCATCCAAAGAAGCAATAGATCTAGATCTCAATCTGTACATGCGCCAATACCGGTTCCATTTTACTGAATCCAGACACCAGATCAACCTGAGCAAGCGTCGCCCGCAACTAGTAAGGCGCCGGCACAAAATTTTAGACAGCATGAAGATACGAACACCATAGGCAGCTGGGGAGCCACGGCAGAGCCGAAGACCCTACCCACAGTACCGCCCCAATGCACAATCAGTTTATTGTACCCAAACTTCTAATGATAATTAAAGAATAACCAGGCTGCGAAATTCTACAATTAAGGTAGCTATTAAATCAGTAGAACAGCGCCTTTTTGTTCTGTTTATCATCCCTGATCAGGATTAAAGGTACTCTTTAAATAGATTCTAGTTTTAAGAAGAACGTAGGTCGTCTGGTATCTAGTTTTCAAGATGCACACCAGGTGGATCTGCCTCTTGCATTTGAGTATATTCTATTAACTAAGTATAGGTCCTAATATACAAAAGAAATGATGGGAGGCCTTCCTAAAAAAAAAAAAAGCAGTTCGAAAACATAACTAGATTCTAAATAACAAATCTTTTTATTCTTGCCCCAAATTTCTTACATTTGAAAGAAAGGAAGGTCAAAAAGGGACAATTCATAGGCACATCATAAATATAACAGTGTTATTAATCTTAGCAGTCTACTATGGCAAATTCCTGAGAGTTTGAACTTTGTCCTCCTTGCTCATAATAAAAATGTTCTTTCAATATTAATTCAGGTTTAGCCTAATTCATCTGTCCATATCTGATCACCTAACGATTCTCCAATACTCCAGCTTGGTAAAGAACCTTTTTTTGTTTTACAGATACAGTATCTAAAATAAAGTAATGAGTGTTCGGAAGTGTGGAGACACTTCAGTTGGGGTCACACATGGAATATCTACCTAGGAGCATTTCAGATGACTCCCCAATATTACAGGAGCTGACCTATCTCCTGTCACGGGTTTACCACGACAGAGAGGAGCCAGAAGGCTGCAGTATCCGATTTCTCCTCCTCCTGCAATGTTTAGAAGCACTTCACCTTCATATTAAATGGTGCAGGTTTCTTTTAGCAGTGCAGGGGTTAATCTGCTCGGTTGAGAGCTCCTGGAAGCTTACCTGCATTGAGGCTTAGCTGATCACTGTTAGCCAATCCCATCCCCTATATAATTTGGGCCCTGGCAAGCACTCATTGTCAGAGGGTAGCTCATGGTTGGTTGTTATTTGAGAAAGCGTTTGACGAATTTACCTGTGACTGTTGCCAGGTTTTTGGTGCGTGCTAATTTCCCTTCTCCTACTTTGGTTTTACCCCATTCTCCATTCCCCGGTGTACACCTCTGTTGTTTGTGTGTGTATATTTGTATGATTGGTATTTTCCTTTATCCCTGTTCATATTACCCTGTTAGTCTGGTTGGTGTATTACGGTCCACTACTACTCCCCTCATCCCTGGGTGGGGGAAGGGTACAGACTGAGGGCAGATTCAGGAGCTAAGGCAATGTACTTGGCCCCGTCTTCTTCACCATCAGAAGTAATCCAGGGAACAGGGCGAGCTAGGGCGCCCCTAGTGTTCGGGATCCCCTGGTCCTGGGACACCCGACAGCAGAGTCATGACATTAGATCTAATCAAAACCGTTTTTTGATCCATTATGGATCCTATCACTGCTCTGACAGGGCAACTGCAGCAACTCAGCCTGGAGGTGGCAGGTCTACGTACTGTCATTTTGCAGCACCCTAACAAATCAGGTTTAGGGATCGTGACTTCCAAGCAAATCTTAGTGGAGCCCAAGATCTCTTTGCCCGACAGGCTTTCTGGGGGCGTGACAAGTTTGTTGTTTTCAGGGAGGCCTGTAAGCTATAGTTCAGATTATGTCCTTGTTCCTCAGGAACCGAGAAGCAATGGGTGGGAATAATCTCTCTCCTTCAGGGTGACCCCAAAGCATGGGCATTTTCTCTCCCGTGAGACTCCCAGTCGCTCCAGAGGGTGGAGGAATTTTTTCAGGCGCTGGGTCATATATACGATGACCCAGACCGCATCTCCCTGGCTGAGTCTACACTATGTCAGCTTCAGTAGTGAGACCGGCCAGCGGAGGAGTATATTGCTCGGAGTTTCAGAAGTGGTCCACTGACACAAACTGGAATGACCCTTTGCTCAGTAGCCAGTTCTGTCAGTTTTCTAAACTGGATCTCAGGGGGCGTATAATCTCATTCATATTAAAGAGGGGGATGAGTGGAAAATAGCTTTCAAACTGCGGGTTGATCTCCTGGTAAATAGCGTCCATGTGCATACTTTTCTAAAAAAAACATCTTCGGAGAGAAATTATGACATTGGTAACAGAGAACTCTTGGCAATCAAGTGGGCCTTTGAAGAGTGGTGTCATTTTCTGGAGGGGGCAGTTCATCCGGCAACGGATCATAAGAATCTCGTATATCTAGAGTTTGCGAAATTTCTAACGCCTAGACAAGCAAGATGGGCATTGCTTTTCACCAGGTTTAACTTTTTTGTTACAATTGTTCTCAAAAGTTTATATACCCCAGAAGAATTTTTGCTTTCTTAGCCTTTTTTCAGAGAATATGAATGATAACACCAAACCTTTTTCTCCAATCATGGTTAGTTGTTGGGTGAAGCCATTTATTGTCAAACTACTCTGAACCTCATCCACAACTACCACAAAAGACTTCAAGTTGTCATTGATGTTAGAGGGGGCAATACTCAGTATTAGTAAATGGGGTATGTGAACTTTTGATCATGGTCATTTGGATATTTTGGGTTGTCATTATGATTTAAAAAGAGAAAACACAGTAGTTTGACAATAAATGGCTTCACCCAACCACTAACCACAAGTGGAGAAAAAGTTTTGGTGTTATCATTCATATTCTATGAAAAAAGGCCAAGAAACCAAAAATTCTGCCAGGGTATGTAAACTTTTGAGCACAACTGTACATATAAGCAGGGGAACAAGAACATTAAGGTGGATACCTTATCTCGTTTTCTTGAAGGTGGAAATAAATGTGAACCGCTTTATATACTACAAAAAGGGGTGGTTATTGTGTCTATATGCTCCGATCTTGAGAAAGAATTGATGAAGCTCATGGGGACGCCCCTGATGCCTGTCCGTTAGGTAAACTTTTTGTACCTGTGAATCTCCGTCTGAGAGTTCTTAGTCATCATGATTTAGTCTTGGCTAGACATCCCAGTAATAAAGCCACCACAGATGTTGTTACTTAGCATTTTTGGTGCTCAGGGGTACATCAGGATGTCCGGGAATATGCAGCCACCTGCAGTGTTTGTGCGTGTTCTAAAACCTCTCATACTCGCCATCTGGGTCTCTCCAACCATTGATGATTCCCAATAGGCTTTGGACTCATTTATCAGTCGTATTTATCACTGATCTATCCGTGTCAGCAGGTAAAACTGTAATTTTGGTGCTGGTGGACAGATTCAGTAAAATGTCACATTTCATCGTGCTAACCGCTTTACCTAACGCCAAAACCTTGGTCAAATTTTCATCAGAGAGATTGTAAAATTACATGGGATCCCTACTGATATTGTTTCTGATCAGGGGGTGCAGTTATTTCCAAATTTTGGAAGGTGTTTTGCAATCATTTGGGGATCTATCTGTCATTCTTTTAAGAATTTCACCCGCAGTTTAATAGGCAAACTGAACGGGTTAACCAGAAACTTTAGACTTATCTTATGTGTTTTGTGTCTGAGAATTAGGAGGATTGGGTTAACTACTTACCTGTATCTGAATTTTTGATAAATAATTGTCATGAGTATACTGATAAGTCCCAGTTTTTCAGGGCATATGGTTTTCATCCTCAGTTCAGCTCATTTAATAGGAATCGTGCTTCTGTAATACCTGAATAAGAACAGTTTTCATCATCAATTACGTCTGTGTGGTAAGGGGTTCTTGGTAATTTGAGGAAGAGTGTGACTGATCGGAGACGTTTGGTGGGTCCAAACCTGTGTGTTGGTGACTTGGTGTGGTTGTCCTCAAGGAACATTAGGTTGAAGGTTCCCTCTTGGAAACTGGGTCCAAGGTTCATCGGTCCTTATAAGATTGTGAACATCATCAATCCTGTAGAATTTCGCCTTGCTTTGCCTTGCCCCTTCTCCTACTTTGGTTTTACCCCAACCTCCATTTCCCACTGTATACCTTCGTAGTTTTTCTGAGTATATTTGTATGATTGGTAGTTTCCTTAATCCCTGTTCGTATTACCTTGTTAGTCTGGTTGGTGTATTATGATCCACTACTACTCCCCTCTTCCCTGGGTGGGGAAGGGTACAGACTGAGGGCAGATTCTGGAGCTAAGGCAAGGTACGTGGCCCCAGTGCCTTCACCATCAGAAGTAATCTGGGGAACAGGGCCAGCTAGGGCTCCCCTAGCATTAGGGACAGGGAAGGATCCCCTGGTCCAGGGACACCCAACAACAGAGTCGTGACATCCCCCACCTGTAATGTGAGATAGGATGCATTCCTTCTGGTTGTCCCTAATTGTGAAAAATTATAGAATAACTGACCAAATTAAAGTGTTATGTGAGGCGCACACAGTAAGGGAGATGTGACAGCGTCCTGGGAGGCCTTCAAGAAAAAATGTTTGAGATATACCATATCCTATATTAAAAATCCTCCCCTTGGGAGGAGGAGGAGTTATCCTCAAGATGTAGGTCAATAGAGGCTGCTTTTGTGGCTGATACCTCTGACCCAAATAAACATAGCCTGGCATTCAGATTGGACATCTGCTAGTCCATATAGTTAACTGTAATACCGGCTTTCCTCTGATCCTTGGAAAGAGTGCTGCTGTCCTAGAGAATCCACTTGGAAGAGGCCAGAGGTATGACGACAGGAAAGTCACCGGGTCCAAATGGACTCGCTCTGGCAATCTATGTAAGATATTTAGACGATATGGCCCCTCATTTTTTAAATATATAATTCTTCATTGGAGTAAGGATTTCTACCTGAATTGTTAAGGATGCCAATATCGTGGTAATATTAAAACCAGATAAACCTCCTGAAGATTGTGCACCATATAAACCCATATCCTTTTTAAATTTTAAGTTACAAAATAATGACCAAAATTCTAGAGATTGGACTCAAAGTAATTCACAAAATTATTCACCTAGACCAGTGAAGATTTATTCTGGGTCGGTCTACATCCGATTATATAAGGAGAGCGCAGGTAATTGAACAGATGGGTTGGAAATTACAGTAAGATTGGGTCATAGCACCTCTGGAGTCTGCTAAGGCACTTGATTCTGCTAAGGCACTTGATTTAGTCGAGTGGGCCTACCTTGAGAAGGTCCTTTGACAATTTGACTTTGGACAAGACTTCAGCAGATAAATTGCAGTATTGTATCGATCTCCGAAATCCAAGGTCCTGATTAATGGATTTATGTCCTTGTTGCATTCCTTGGGGAGTAGAACCAAACAGAGGTTCCCTCTGTGTCCCCTTTTGTTTGCCGTTATCATGTACCCACTAGCTATCAGGATCTGTCAGACTGCAGGGTATCAAAGGGTTAAAGTGGGTTCCCATGCTGACCGGTTTGGCATTATATGTCAATGATTTAATCCTTTTTATGGGCAGTACAAGAGTTCCACTGCCTTTGGTAATGATCTGAATGATGAATTTGGCAGGTTCTCAGGTCTAAAAATAAATTGTCAGAAATCCATGTTGTTACTTCTAAGCACTATGAGATGGATGGTAGGGGATAAATTCTGCAGGCTACGAATAGTATCCAAGTTTAAATATTTAGGTATACACATAGCAAGAAATCATACCCAGGGTTGAGATAGAAGCAGCACTCCTGGACTTCTTTTCATACTACTTAGCTGGCCTACTTCGCTTTTCACAACACTGAATAGCAGATAATTAGTTACCTAATTCTGATCACCACCTTACTGGCTGTTTGAGTCTTCCGAGTCTATGGTGGTTTTGGAGGCACCCGAAAAATACTCACACTCCTTCTTGCCAATTTAGAGACTTATGGGTTCAAGTGTAGAGAGCCACTAAAAAGATTTTTCTATTCAAAGACACAGTAACTGAGTTCCCCTTATGGCATAACAGTGCTGTTCCCAAATTTCTACATTTCCAAGATGTTCACTTTTGGTCAAACTTAGGGGTAAAGACACTAGCACAGGTGTAGAATCAGGGTGTTACTGTTTCCTTTGATCAATGTCATTAGCTCCATCAGGTCACCAAACACACTTTCTGTAGGTATCTGCAACTAAGGCATGCCCTATATACCGAGTTTCAAGACATTGGAAATTCTCTCATATCCCCGATTGGGATTCTAGGGAGCCAAGGACACAAGAGGTCGATCTTATTATACACCCAGTTAATAAGTAGGAGATGCCCCTAATTTTCATTGTTGGTTGAGGCCAAGTGGAAGACAATAATACCTTTCCTGTCAAGGGAGAATTTTAGTGAGGCATTGACTTGCCCACAATAGGTTTAACCACATAACCCCCAAGGGTGGTTTGCACGTTAATGACTGGGCCAATTTTTACAATTCTCACCACTGTCCTTTTATGAGGTTATAACTCTAGAACGCTTCAACGGATCTTCGCGATTCTGAAACGGTTTTCTCATGACATATTGTACTTCATGTTAGTGGTAAAATTTCTTCGATATAACTTGGGTTTATTTATGAAAAAAATGGAAATGTGGCGAAAATTTTTAAATTTTTAAACTTTGAATTTATCTGCCCTTAAAACAGAGAAATATGTCACACAAAATAGTTACTAAAAACATTTCCTATATGTCTACTTTATATCAGTACAATTTTGGAAACAAAATTTTTTTTTGTTAGGAAGTTATAAGGGTTAAAAGTTGACCAGCGATTTCTCATTTTTACAACACCATTTTTTTTTAGGGACCACATCACATTTGAAGTCACTCTGAGGGGTCTACGTGATAGAAAACATCCAAAAGTGACACCATTCTAAAAACTGCACCCCTTAAGGTGCTCAAAACCACATTCAATAAGTTTATTAACCCTTCAGGTGCTTCACATGAATTTTTGGAATGTTTAAAAAAAAAAATGAACATTTAACTTTTGTTCACAAAATATTTACTTCAGATCCAATTTTTTTTTACTTTACCAAGGGTAACAGGACAAATTGCACAACATCTTTTGCTGTCCAATTTCTCCTGAGTTCGCTGATACCCCATATGTGGGGGGGAACCACTGTTTGGGTGCACGGCAGAGCTCGGAAGGGAAGTAACGCTGTTTGACTTTTCAATGCAAAATTGGCTGGAATTGAGATCGGACGCCATGTTGGGTTTGGAGAGCTTCTGATGCGCCTAAACAGTGGAAACCCCCCAAAAGTGACACCATTTTGGAAAGTAGATCTCCTAAGGAACTTAAATAGATGTGTGGTGAGCACTTAGAACCCCCAAGTGCTTCACAGAAGTTTATAACAGAACCGTAAAAATAAAAAATCATAATTTTTCCACAAAAATGATCTTCTTGACCCCAATTTTATATTTTCCCAGGGGTAACAGGAGAAATGGAACCCCAAAAGTTGTTGTGCAATTTGTCCTGAGTACGCCGATACCCTATATGTGAGGGTAAAACAATGCTTGTGTGCATGGCAGAGCTTGGAAGGGAAGGAGCGCAGTTTGACTTTTTCAACGCAGAATTGGCTGGACGCGATGTCGCGTTTGGAGAACACCCAGATGTGCTTAAATAGTGGAAATCCCCCACAAATGACACCATTTTGGAATCTAGACCCCTCCAGGAACTTACCTAGATGTGTGGTGAGCACTTTGAACCCCCAAGTGCTTTACAGAAGTTTTTAACGCCCGGGCTTGAAAATAAAACATTTTTTCCATAAACATGATCTTTTAGACCCCAATTTTTTATTTTCCCAAGGATAACAGGAGAAATTGGACTCCAAAAGTTGTTGTCCAATTTGTCCCGAGTATGCTGATACCCCATATGTGGGAAAAAACTACTGTATGGGCACACGTCTAAGATCGGAAGGGAAGTAGTGACGTTTTGGAATGCAGACTTTGATGGAATGGTCTGTGGGAGTGTTGTCGCGTTTGGAGAGCCCCTGATGTGCCTAAACAGTGGAAAAACCCCACAATTGATGCCATTTTGGAAAGTAGACCCCCAGGGAACTTATCTAGATGTGATGTGAGTACTTTGAACCCCCAAGTGCTTCACAGAAGTTTATAACACCCGGGCATGAAAATAATAAAAAAAAAAAATCACATTTTTTCCATACACATGATCTTTTCGACCCCAATTTTTTATTTTCCCCTACGGTAACAGGAGAAATTTGACTCCAAAAGTTGTTGTCCAATTTGTCCTGAGTACGCTGATAACCCATATGTGGGAGAAAACTACTGTATGGGCACACGTTGGGGCTTGGAAGGGAAGTAGTGACGTTTTGGAATGCAGACTTTGAAAAAATGGTCTGTGAGCGTCATGTCACGTTTGGAGAGTCCCTGATGTGCCTAAACAGTGGAAACTCCCACAAGTGACCCCATTTTGGAAACTAGACCCCAATGAACTTATATAGATGTGTGGGGAGAACTTTGAACCCCAAAGTGCTTCACAGAAGTTTAGAACGTAGAGCCATAAAAATAAAAATCATTTTTTTTTCCACAAAAATGATATTTTCACCCACAATTTTTTATTTTCCCAAGGGTAACATAAGAAATTGGACCCCAAGAGTTATTGTCCAATTTGTCCGGAGTACGCTAATACTCTATATGTGGGGGGAAAACCACTGTTTGGGCGCATGGCAGAGCTCGGAAAGGAAGGAGCACCGTTTGACTATTTCAACACAGAACTGGCTGGAATTGAGATCAGACGCCATGCCACATTTGGAGAGCCCCTGATATGCCTAAACAGTGGAAACCCCCCCAAATTCTAACTCCAACCCTACACCCAACACACCCCTAACCCTATCTATAACCCTAACCACAAACCTAACCCTAACACAGCCCTAACCCTAATCCCAACCCTACCGGGAAAATGGAAATACATATTTTTAATTTTATTATTTTTCCCTAACTAAGGAGGTGAAAAAGGGGGGTTTGATTTACTATTTACAGTGGGTTTTTATGTTTGGCAGCTGTCACACGCTAAAAGACGTTTTATATTGCAAAAAAAAATTTTTTTGAATTACCACATTTTGAGAGCTATAATTTTTCCATTTTTTGGCCCACAGAGTCATGTGATGTGTTTGCGGGATGAGTTGACGTTTTTATTGGTACCATTTTTGGGCACAAGACATATTTTGATCGCTTTTTAATTACGATTTTTGGGAGGCAGAATGAACAAAAACCAGCAATTCATGAATTTCTTTTTTGGGGGGGGGCGTTCATACCGTTCCGCGTGTGGTAAAATCGATAAATCAGGTTTATTCTTCGGGTCAGAACGATTACAGCGATACCTCATTTATA
>VIAB01007418.1:73640-89239 GCA_009801035.1 Oophaga pumilio | reverse complement strand
GGATTGTGCATTATCAGGAGCTCTTGGGGTGCAGGGGCCCAGTGTTCGTGTACAGGGGCCCTCCCCCGAGCGAGTCCTCCAGCGCTAGGGCAGATATGGAGTCAGCCAAATACTGGCGGGCAGAGATAATATATTGGGGGCCCCTGACCACCTCGAAGCCCTCACTGCCCCTCTAACTGTACATTTTTTTCAGGGGGAACTTAAGTGCTTGTTTCCAAGTTTCCGGGGGGAAGACTGGACAGGCACAAGCGGTCCGGTTGCTATGGGGGCAAAACGGAAGTGACGTCAGAATTTGTTGACAGCGGAGCCCGAAGGATGCCCTGTGAGCAGGAGGAGGAGGATCGGCTGTGAGGACTGCCTGGAACGGAGCGGGAGACTCCGGAGCTGAGGATCTCGGAGCCCCGGAAGGTTTACAGCCGGTTCTGTGAGGGGGCAGGACGCGGCGACACACCGGACTGCTATTAATGGTGAGGACATGTCCTCCTGTATGATTATCGCCCCCGGGCTGCACCTCCCCGCCTGAGCCTGGAGTAACACAGGGCACTGCACCGCACACTCTGGGACATGTCACTCCTTCTCCTAGGAAAGCTGGGTGACAACCAATATGGTCTCCATTACCAGTCCTGCTGAGGTTGTCAGCCAGCTCTCCCTGCATCCTGAGTGGTAAATCTGCCCCCCCACTCTAATATCTTCCACATCACTACATTAGTGGGTGGGTTTCACATTCAGGAGCCTGGGAAAGCTGGGTGACAACCACTATAGTCGGAATTACCAGTGATGTACAGGTTGTCACCCCCGAGCCCTGTACATTAAATCATCCATGTAGCCTTCACGCTTATAGTTCTGTATAAAAAGGTTCATCTGGCATTCAGGAGTCTGGAAAAGCTGGGTGGCAACTAATATGGTCACAACTAAAGTGCCCACAGAGGTTGTCACCCCCGGTAAATTTTTCATGTAGCCTATACTCTTACAGTACTGTGAAAAGGTGAATTTGTCATTCAGGAGTCTGGTAAAGCAGGATGACAACCACTATAGTCAGAGTTACCAGTTATGTAGAGGTTGTCACCCCCTGACTCATGTACGGTAAATTATTGATGTGTCCTTCACACTCGTAGTGCTGTATATATTGGTGAATTTGTCATTCAGGAGTCCAGGAAAGCTGGGTGACAACCGCTATAGTCAGAATTACAACTGCCATAGAGGTTGTCATCCCCGTCTCCTGTACAGTAAATAATTGATGTAGCCTTCAGTCATAGTTCTGTATAAAAAGGTGCATCTGGCTTTCAGGAGTCTGGGAAAGCTGAGTGACAACCAATATGGTTACGATTAAATCGACCACAGAAGTTGTCAGCCAGCTTTCCCAACACCTGTATGGTAAATCTGCCTAGATGTGCAGCAATGTAGTTTCTTTACCCCTAGACAAATATTTAGAGTTCTAGGAAAGCTGAGTGACAGCTAATAAAGCAATCATTACCGGTTCTGCAGAGGTTGTCACCAAGATTTCCTGAAACCTAAAGGGTAAATTGCCTAAAGGAGCAAGTTAGAAGTCTGGGAAAGCTGAGTGACAACCAAAATAGTCAATATTACTAGTGCTATAGCGTTTGTCCCCAGCTTTACCTGACTGGTAAATCTACCTGTATGTGCATTGATACATCCTGCACTCTCATAGTACTATATAAATAGGTGGATATGTGGGAAAGCTGAGTGACAACCTGTATAGCTATGATTAAAGCTTGCACAGAGGTTGTCACCCAAGCTTTCCTGACTCCTAAATGGTAAATCTACCTAGATGGATTCTTCTTCCACACTTTTATCAATTCATAAGTAGACAGATGTGACATTCAGGAATCTGGGAGAGCTGTGTGACATCCCATATTGCCATCATGACCAGTGCCAAAGAGAGTGTCTGCAAGAGGTGCATTGATGTGTTCCTCATTTCCATATCTTGCCATTCAGGAGTTTGGAAAAGCTGTGTGACAACCAATGAATATGACCATGATTGCAGGTTCTGTATATCTCCCCTTGGAGTGATGTGAGCGCGTTAGATGAAGCCTGTCGATGGCGCTGATAGAGATGAGCGTTGGGTAACCTGGTTGCAGACCACTCCTCCCGCTCTGTGGATATTGTGCATCTCTCCTGGTGCTAAATTAAAAAACGTCTTTATGAGGGAATCGCTACTTAAGTAATTCCCTGTCTTACAGCTCAGTTTCTATGAAATGTCGTCAGCATCTCTCAGAATTCCCCGTGTTCCCTGGGTTTATGAGCTGTGTGATGTCCCTGTAACCTGCTGTACACCTGATAACGCGCCGCTGATGGTTTCGCCTTCAGTTTGCAGATGATTTGATAAGCGTCACTGTGCCTGGAGCTTCTGCGCTTTACATTAGAGAATTGCAGGACCAGCAACCCCCTAATGGGGTCCATTATTAGACAAGCAGAATGCAGGCTGTATCCTGAATGTATTGTTGCAGTAGCGAATCTGCGGGAGCCTGAGTCTTCCTTATAGCTGCTCTGTTCTTGGACCAAAGACTTGTGGTCCCACTATGATCCCGGGGGGGTCCGGATGCTTTATATTGCGCGGTGCGATTTTTCTTCATCTACGTGATTGTCCTGCGCTCTCCCTGTCCGGATGATGGTGCCCCTGTACATCCGTGGATGCAGAGAGATAGAACATAGGCCCATGGCAGTGGAGTAGGGTGCCAGTGTTGCCATGCACCATGGTATCGATGCCCATGAATGTATTTATGTATCCATCAGACAGTTCTGAGCAGCGATCGCATCGTACTGGTGACACAAAGGAAGTGATAGCGGCCAGCAGCACTCGCTTCCTCATTACCCTCACTGACTGATTACTGCTTATAATTGTGTCCCGCAGCAGCAGAGCTTGCAATCTAATTACAGAGCCCCTGTATTATCTGATTCCCTCCCTCTGGTGAAGGTGATCGACTTGAATCATAGCACCACCATAGACCGGATCTGTGCACTTGTTATATCTGCCAGGTAGCAGACCCAGGGAAGGGGCAAGCCGTATCCCCCTATATCTTTTATGAAGGTCATCTTTTTGAAGTACCCTTAGCACTAACCCAGACTGCCTCTTTAGTGCACAAGTGTCTACACCCAGTATAGGCCACACACTCCTATCAAGGTTTTCTTTATACCTACAGAGCGGCACCTCGATGTCCCAGAAGAGTTAGCCTTGGAGGAGGGCATCATCGTCCTGGTGCCCATTCTGTCCAGCAAGCTTTTCCCTTACAGCAGCGCAGCAAGATGGCAACAGACAGCCCAGAATCTCTCATGACCATCTCTACTGACTTCTGCCTCCGAAACTTAAGGGGGACACTCTGCTACCTCTTAGACAATGACATCCTCCGCCTGCGTCCAGATATCTTCCTGCCCAGCGAGATCTGCGACCGACTAGTCAACGAGTAAGTAATGGAGTGGCCATTGCTGGGCCTATTGAATGTGGGTGGGATTGGCAGCTCTTAAGTTCAGAGATGTCCTTAAAGGAGATGTCCAGGACTTAATTATTGCTGACCTATGCTTAGATTGGGGGTCCGACACCCCAACAATCATCTGTTTGCAGCTCCTGCTGCTGTTGGAAGTACAGAACGTATGGAGCCAGAACAGCACATGTTGTGTCCATTCTCGGGAAGTGCAACTCTGCTCCCATGGAAGTGAATAGGAGCTGCAGTACCCAAAAATGGCCAATATACAGTGTACAGAGCTGCGTTGTTCTGGCTCTGCACATAGCTGCTCCCGCAGTGGCCGGATGTACACAAACAGCAGATCGATGGGGCTCTCGGGATAGGTCATTAATATCCCACACCTGGACAGCCCCTTTAAATCTTGGTATGTGACTTTTCCCATGTATGACGGAGACCTTTCTTTTTTCAGATACATCGAGCTGGTGAACGCAGACAGCGGTTTTGAGCCCCACGAGAGTTTCTTTACTTTATTCTCGGAGCCGCAGAGCACGAGACTCACCCGGCTGCACCTAAGGGAGGACATCGTCCAGGACCAAGATCTAGAAGCCATCGCAAAACAAGTGAGCAAAGCCGTATCTGTGTCTTTCTAGTGTCTTAGAAATTGGCAGGTGACAAAGGGCGTCCTTATCTCAGGTCTATTTGCACTTACTCCATGTCCTTGATTCAGATACAGGAAACTGCTTCCACCGCTTGGAAATGTGATCTGTGAGCACGTGGATTGGTTTACATTACTCTTGTAAAGGGAATCATTTGATCCGGGGGTAATCCGTGCGCCTGTATTGTGTGACCCGCGTTGGTTTGGCTTGTATGTCTACATATTAATGCTGTTGTCATTGAGATCTGTAACTTTAGGTTAGTGAGGTTGCAGGCGATGGTGTTCGGTTTCTGTGCTTACTCAGCTCTTGCCATATATCTGAGTCACTGGGCATTCATGGCTGCTTATTCCCTGGAGTGTCCACCCCCTATTGTTAGGATCAGTGGGGGGAGCAGACTTTACACCTTTTTATTTTTTCTTTGTTGTCTGAGAAAGGCCTAAAGTATTTATCGTAAACATTTTTTCCACATTTTTAGTTTCTGTACATGCTCACTGCACTCTCCAACGGAAGACAAAAGTTTTTCGTTCTCACTTGTAAGATCATTAGATCCAAGGATGGCATCAAACTCCTTTTTTTCTGAGCTTGGCCTGCAAACCGGGATGTTGTGAGTGTGCTTTACGCACAGAGATGTCATGAGCGTCCTCTACCAACCCGGGTGTGCTCTGTCAACCCGGGTGTCATAAGTGTGCTCTGCCAACCCGGGTATCGTGAGCGTGCTCTGCCATCCCGGGTGTCGTAAGTGAGCTCTGCCATCCCGGGTGTCGTGAGCGTGCTCTGCCAACCCAGATGCTGTGAGTGCTCTCTGCCTACCCGGGTGTCGTGAGCGTGCTCTGCCTACCCGGGTGTCGTGAGCCTGCTCTGCCAACCCGGATGTCGTGAGCGTGCTCTGCCAACCCAGGTGTCGTAAGTGTGCTCTGCCATCCCGGGTGTCGTGAGCGTGCTCTTTTTTGTTTTGGTACATCTGACTTTTATGGATGTAGAGATACCAAATATGTGTTTCTTTTATTTTAATTGTTTTATTTTTTTAAAGGGGCAAAACTTTTGTGTTTTTTTTTTTTCCATATTTTTGAAAACTTTTTTTTCCTCACTTTTTACTGTGTTTAATAGTCCCCTTAGGGGATCACGACATGGGCACACCGATGGGATCGTGAATCGACATGCTCCACTTTTGGCGCATATTAAATGCTGCTGTCAGAGATTGACAGCAGCATTTAAAGGGGATATCTGAGACTTTACAAAAAACAAAAAAATGTATCTAAGCACTAACAGGTAGATAATTGCAACTTACCTGCCTGTTGTGCTCCGCGCCATTCTTCTCCGCCACACAGTGGTCACAGACCGCTCCTGCCGGGGAATCGGAAACCTCCGCTGACGTCATGTCTACCGAACGGAGGCTTCTTTTCGGGTCTGCTCTGTCAATGGGACAGGACTTCCGAGGTCATTCTGATTGACAGCTGGATCCCCACTGCTTAACTGGAGAGCTGGCTGTCAATCAGAATGACCTCGGAAGTCACCCCCAATCGCATCAGCAGAGGGAGCTGAATCCCCGGCAGGAGCGGTCTGTGACCGCTGTGTGTCGGGGAAGAACTGTGCTGTGCACTACTGGCAGGTAAGTTGTTAGTGCTTAGATAATTTTTTTTGATTTTTGCAAAGTCCCAGATATCTCCTTAAACAGGTCAACAGCCCCAAGCAGAGCTCTGCTCCACCCGCAGCTGTAAGATGCACATAGTGGCTAATTAAATCAGCCATCATGTCTGAGGAAAGAGACGGGCTCAGCGTGTGAGCCTTCATCAAGTCAGGGAGCCGCATAGGATGGTTCTTCATATGGTGGTAAGAGGTTAAGGGAGTCTTGCAGGAACAGTGATTTATGCCGATCCTGTTCATGAATGTTTAGGGGCTGCTGGCTGAATCCTCCGCCATATCAGGTACTTTATTACACTGGTTTTCTTCATTTCCTCAGGACCTAGTGGAACTGTATCTTACTAACTGTGAGAGGCTGACGGCCCGAAGTCTACAGACCCTGGTGAATTTCCGCTCCACCCTGGTGTCATTGAGCCTGTTTGGCTGCAGCAGCATCTTCTTTGAAGAGGAACACTTGGGTCGCTACGATGACACGGACTGTCTGGTGAACCCCAGCCGCCAGATCCTGTCCCGGGACTTCACCTTTCAGGGTTTCCAAAATCTGCGCTTCTTAAACCTTGGCTCCATCACCAAAGGGGTGGATGTGGAGATGATGCTGCGCCCCCTCATGTGCCTGAAAGCTCTAAACTTGTCAGGAATTCAGATGAATGACATCAGCTTTCTGACTCAGTGGAAAGACACGCTGGTGTCTCTAGTCGTATACAACATGGACCTGTCTGACGATCACATTCAAGTCATTGTGCAGCTGCAGAGACTCAGGTAACTTGGAGGTTGGAGCCATCGTAGATGAAATGGTCTTATTTCAGAAAGGCTGCACCTTTATCTACGGGAAATACATTTCTTCCAGTTTCCTATGTGTTTTATAATTGTCCTATCAGAAAATTCCTGCTGTCATTACCTGCTGCTGTGTGAATATAATAGAGACATTGCAGCACGACTTATCATACAGGGAGAGACAAGGAGGCAGTACTATCAGTGCCCATAAAATATACACGAAGATCCATGAATATTTATAGATATTTGTTTCTATATAATTTACAAGTAGAAACGGGGTTAGTACTATCTGTGCCTACACCATTTAATGAGAGAGGCAAGTGGGACTATATGTACCTACTTTATTTACAGTGAGAGACTGATTGTACTACCATCTGTGCATACATAATTTATAGTGAGAAGGAGGCAGTACTATCTGTTCCTACATTGTTTGCAGGAAGATGCATGGATACAATAGCTATTTGTGACTGCATAATTTGTTGTGAGGAAAAGGATGCAGTGTTATCTGTGCCTATATAATTTCTCCAGTCAGAGAAGCAGTTTTATAAGTTTCTACATTTCTTATCATTAGAAACAAGGAAGCATTACTCTCTGTGCCTACATCATTTACAAATAGAGATGGGGAAGCAGTACTATCAGTGCTTACATCATTAACAATTACAGACTGGGAAAGCAGTACAATCTTCCTACATTGTTTACGATTAGAGACAGGGAAGCAGTACTGTCTGCTCCTAAATGATTTATAAACAAAAAAGGTTGCACTCTATCATGCTAAAACATGTCAATGTGAAATGTATGAAATATGAATAGCAATACGGCTTTTGAATATTAGGAAAAAAAAATTAGACGCTTAGCATAAAATTTGGCCAAATTATATCTGCCCATTAACCATCGTCAAGGTGGCCTCAAAAACTGATAGGGCCCTACGTGCGTGAATACCTCTCCTAGGCTGATGTCTGAATTCCTGGGTGAATGTGGACTCCTCTCTCAATATAATGCCGTATTGCTATTCATATTTCATATATTTCACATTGACATGCTTTAGCATGATAGAGTGCAAACTTTTTTTGTATATTGTATATGGAGGTAGCTGCTCCCGGTATGCACGTATTCAGACTAGTCTGGATGTGCCAGTCAGTTTTTTGTCATTTGTATGTTAGCTTACTGACCGAGCACTCCGCCCTTGAACATGTAGTGATTTTAATTACAGCAGGTTCCTACTTACCCATAAATGCAGGCACATTGTGTACAATTAGAGACAAGGAAACGGTACAATCTGTGTTTACATCCTATTCATTTTGAGACAGAGAAGCAGTACTATCTGTTCCTACATGGTTTACACCTAGATACAGATGAGCCATGCACACAGTGAACAAGTCTGTATGACAGTGTTCACACCACCAAAAGACTGAAACACAGAAAAGCATAGTAAAACAAACGCATAAAATACTCCGTTGTAAAAAAGTAACAGTAAACAGCAAGTGCTAGTAAAAAGATGATAAAAAAACAGGGTATTTGGTTATACATTTTTTGCAAAAAATGTATACTAAGCCGCTCTACCAACGTCAAGGTAACTTGTATCAGAGCAGTCCCTGACTGATGTATTTAAAAACCTGGTCATTTGTATAGTACCTATATGAGCAGGATTCAGACAGGTAATGTCCGATGTCGACACGCTGCAGAGGACGGCCTCTATGTGCATGGCTCACAAAGGAGGGGTGGAAAACCTCCCTAATCTTGCAAAAACAAGAAACCAATTAGATACAAACACATGAGCCATGCGCACAGTGAACAAGTCTGTATGACAGTGTTCACACCACCAAAAGACTGAAACACAGGAAAGCACAGTAAAATGTATAAAATACCCTGTTGTAAAAAATATTGGACATTACCTGTCTGAATCCTGCTCATATAGGTACTATAACACATGACCAGGTTTTTAAATACATCAGTCAGGGACTGCTCTGATACGGGTATACCTTGACGTTTGGTAGAGCGGCTTAGAATACATTTTTTGCAAAAAACGTATCAACCAAATACCCTGTTTTTTATCATCTTTTTACTAGCACTTGCTGTTTACTGTTACTTTTTTTTACAACAGAGTATTTTATATGTTTGTTTCACTGTGCTTTTCTGTGTTTCATGGTTTACACCTAGAGACACGGAAGCAGTGCTATCTGTTCCTACATAGTTTACACCTAAAGACACGGAAGCAGTGCTATCTGTGCCTACATGGTTTACTATTAGAGACAGGGAAGCAGTACTGTCTGTGCCTACATCACTTATAGTTAGACAAAATGAGCCAGTGCTCTTTTTGTGATTTTTTTTTTTTCACCATTGTTCACACACTTGAACGTTTTACTGTTTGGTTGCAGCCATACTAGTATCTTGTTTCTTGGTTATGTGCACTCATACCATCCTCTCTTCTAGGCACCTGGATATTTCCCGGGACAGACTTTCCAGTTACTACAAGTTCAAACTTACCCGCAAGGTGCTGAGCTCATTTGTGCGGAGCCTGGAAGACTTGGTCTCTCTGGACATTTCTGGCCATGTGATGCTGGAGAACTGTGCCATGTCCAAGATGGATGATGAGTTGGGTCCTCCCAGGTGAGACATAAACAGACCAACTTTCCTATCGGTCATCAGTCTGTGTTAAAGGGCCTTAAAGGGGTAGACGTCGCTTCCACATTAGAAGGTAAGAGGCGCTATTAATCTGGTGTTCGTTGACATCTTGCCACTTCTCGCGCACACCTGGCAGGAATTATGCAACTGTCCTTTAGGTTAAAATATGACGCTTTCATGATATCTGCATATGCCTGGCACGCAACTGATTAGACGCTATATCAGCATCACCGTAGTGATGGGGGCTGGATAATTCCTTTAAATGTATATCTTTACATCTCCTTATTTAGATGGTTATCAATTTGTCTTGTCTACCTGCAGCACTGACCCCAGTAAGAGCAGTATCATCCCATTCCGATCTCTGAAGAGGCCGTTACAGTTCCTGGGTCTTTTTGAAACCTCTCTCTGCCGCCTAACACACATCCCAGCCTACAAAGTAAGGTCTACATCACAAAATATTTTCAGCTATAAGCATCACCGGTGATCAGATGGTCTTATTGATGAGGAAGTTACTTTCAGCCATTCATTTCTCCTGCAGTGGCCTCTGCAGGACAAATGGGGTATTACATGGTACCTATTAGTGGCTCTGCTAAGGGTAATACAGGGGGGTTCCGAGCTGTAGAGCATATTCACACCCCCTTATCAACCATATTGTCATCATGAAGCAATGCCTTTAATGCCTTTAATTCTGTTTCTTACAGGTGAGTGGAGACAAGAATGAGGAGCAAGTGCTGAATGCAATTGAAGCGTACACAGAGCATCGCCCTGAGATAACCTCCCGTGCCATTAACCTTCTGTTTGACATTGCCCGTATAGAGAGATGCAACCAGCATTTGCGAGCCCTACAGGTACCCGCTCCACAGCATGCCATGCCCTGGTCAGTATGGTCTTCCCATATGTAGTCTGGGCCGACACGCTGAAGACCTTTATCCTCCTCCTGTAGTTGGTGATTGCAGCTCTGAAGTGTCACAAGTACGATAAAACTATTCAGGTGACCGGGAGTGCAGCCCTCTTTTACTTGACTAACGCGGACTACCGCAGTGAGCAGAGTGTCCGGCTCCGGAGGCAGGTTATCCAGGTGGTGCTGAACGGCATGGAGTCATACCAAGAAGTCACAGTAAGTCATTTCCATAATTACAAAGCTTTTTGTTTTCTGATTTTACACAAAGTAAAACAAAACTACATGATTAGACTACACACAGGTTTGCTTGTAGTCTGTTAACATTCACATTTGTTTCTTCTGGAGCGCAGTATGTGAAATCTGTTTTGTAGGTCAACTGGGCATTTCTTCAGAGTCTTCCCTTGGGGGTGTGCACATTCACCCCTCCCTCCAAGATTCTGATAATCACAGCTCAGCAGGGTCTGAGACTGATACATCAGCTGCTGAGCTGTTATTGGCAGCGTCTGGGAGGAAGTTGTAAACGTGCACGTCCCCAGAGAGGACTCTGAAGAAACACCCAGTTGGATTGGAAAGCAAAGATTTCACATACTGAGCCCCAGAAGAAAAAAACGTTAATATCTCTGCAATGCATTGACGCAGAGCAAAATGGAAAAAAAACGGCAGAATCAGGGGAGCTCTGATTTTTTTTTTGGAGGAAGTCACAAGTCTTCTTTACACAGCTTGTCTACTTTTGAGGACATATGTACATTATAGATCGTAATATTTTTTGGATGTTTAGTTAAAAATGTTGCACCATTTCCCTTCTGTAGGCCATGTTCAGACGTTCAGTATAGAAACAAAGAAATGGCCATTACTTATCATTGAATCTTTAGCCATTCCATTTTTGTACTTGTGGTCCCTGCTGGTTGCAGAAGTGATGATGTCCCATGTATTATTCATCATTCATGTGACCGCTACAGCCAATTACTGGCCTCAGCCATCATGCGGTGAACATGCAATGTGATTGATGGACTAGATGTCGTCACTGTCAGATTGACAGGGACCACCAGAGCAGCAGGGGGGGATTCATCACATATAGAATAGGTTCAGGCCATATGTGATGGATACTTCCCTATTTTATAGCTTTCCTTATTCTTTCGCAACTTTTATAAAATCCCTGAAAACTCCTTTATAAAAAAAAAAGCTTGCTTATTTATGGCAGGGGGAAATTTACATCAGAAAATATTCCAGAAAAATGCTGCTCGACTTGTCTTTCTTCTTCTCAACCTTCACCTTGTCTACATATCTTAATAATACGAGTTACATGACTGTGATCAAATGGAAAAGTCACAGACTTCTACCCTGGGTTAAAATGGTATCTGTGACAAGGTTCTCTTCCATGATGGGAGTGGGTTCCCAACATTCAGAAATGAAAAATAATCCTTGTTGTGGCCTCCTATGTCTTTTTTGTTGCATTGTGTAAATGCAGCCTACACTGCAGCTTATTTTCCTTAACTGTGGGGTTCAGGCTGTGTTCACATCTTGCCGTCGTATTACTTTATTTGCTGCTACTGAATCGAAAACTTGCTTCTAATCGCATCCGTGGCTTTTCCAGGTGCAGAGAAACTGCTGCCTGACGCTGTGTAACTTCGGCATCCCCGAGGAGCTCGAGTTCCAGTACCAGAGGGTAAATGAGCTGCTGCTGAACATCCTCATCCCGACCCGGCAAGATGAGTCCATCCAGAGGATTGCAGTACACCTCTGCAATGCCCTTGTCTGCCAGGTGGACAATGACCACAAGGAGGCGGTGGGGAAGATGGGCTTCGTCATGGTGAGTGAGGAACATTGAAAACAGATTTCCTCCGGTAAATTTCCTTTTGGTTTCTACATTAAACTCTTTCCTTTATTTTTATAGACTATGTTGAAACTGATTCAGAAGAAGTTGCAGGACAGGACAGTAAGTAGCATGGATCCCGCCTGTTGTCCTCTGGTTAATTATAAAGCACCTCCAGCCCCCCAAAACAAGCTGCCCCTCTTTTTCCATAGACTCGGTCTAGTACGGCAGCTCACTTCCATTCCTGTATGTAGGGCTGAGCGGCACTACTGAACCGAGCCCATGGACAAAGTGGATCTTTTTTTTTTTTTCAATCTTGGATAACCCCTACTTAATCAATTCAGGACCTCATGTCATTGCCGGGAATAGTGGTGCAAATAATTGCTGGGACAGCGGCACAGCAACGGCTAAGTGTCCATTGTTCTAATTTGGGCCCTGATTAAGCTGGGGTGGTCCGGTAGTGGAGAACCCCTTTAACTTCATATGCTCTACATCCACTTGTAAGCGGTAAAGGTTTTTTTTTTATCTTATATTGTGATGGTGAATTCCTTGGATATGTCATCACTTTATGATCGGTAGGATGCCATCTCACCTCTGGAACACCACAGAAACTGAGAAGGAAGGGATGGCCATGCTGTTTAAGTGGTGCACCCACTTCCTTTTTTTTCTCCCTGCATTTCAGTAGTTATATCACCCGCTGTGAAGGGAATTGTAGCCCTTACACCCCTTCTCGCTCAGTGACTTACTATTACATCATGAGGAGGGTGCGAGTGTATCGACTTGGCTCGGGAGCTGTGTTATACAGCCAACACCTGCTTCTAAAATCGGCGAGCGATGCCTGCAACGATTATTTCTATTTAATCAATTAAAATCGTAACGCCAATAACGCCAAACTTTGTGTTCTCCACACTTCTTCTTAAAAATGCAATGAAAACATTTAATACAACCCCAAATTATAGCAATAAAATCTACAGCTTGGCGCACAAAAAAGCTAGCCCTCATACAGCTCCATGGGCCGAAAAATTAAAAACTGTGGCTTTTGGAAAATGACCACACAAACCAAAGTTTATTTTTAAACAAAGTCCAAATTTGCTAATATAGTAGAAAAAAAAAAATAAAGAAAAACTGGTTTTGGTATCGCCGTAATCGCACAGACCGGAGAACCATGTTCTCATGTTATTTTTTTACCATACAATGAATGCTATAAGAAAAACTCCACCCCCCAAAAAAAAATTGGGAAAGCATATTAGTACTTTCATCATTTCAACAGGTTGATTTTATTTTCTTGATTTCAAGACCCTTTATATGTCAAAATAAATAGTGTCTTTCAAAACTACAACTTGTCCCGCAAAACACGAACCCAAATAAGTCCTGGAAAAATACAAAAAGTCATGGTTTTTGAAAGAAGAGGAGGAAAAAAATGAAAGCGCAGAACCCAAATCTGTGCCTCATTAAGGGTTTAATGGGGCCGAATGCAGCCCCCCACGCGGCATGCGGTCAGAGCACCAATGTGCAGGGAAAGCTGAGAAGGGAACGCTCTCTTAGGTCCCAGACTTCGGACCCCCTCTATGATAAAGTGATGGCATGTCCTGGGGATAGATCATCACGTCACATCCCTTTAATAAAGGATGAGGCCAGTGCTAGTATGTAAGAACGTCTTGATTCCCTCTGGTCTTCGTTCTCAGTGTGACCAGGTGATGGAGTTCTCCTGGAGTGCCCTCTGGAACATCACAGACGAGACTCCTGATAACTGCGAGATGTTCCTGAATTACGGCGGCATGAAGCTGTTTCTTGACTGTCTACGAGTAAGCGTTCCTGCTGCGTTACCCCTCCTCCATTGCGGACATTATTAGGCCTCAGCCTTTACCACGCGTTTCTTTGCCACCTACAGGAATTCCCGGAGAAGCAGGAGCTGCATCGTAACATGCTGGGACTTCTGGGGAACGTGGCAGAGGTGCGGGAGCTTCGTCCACAGCTGATGACGCCACAATTCATCACCGTTTTCAGGTACGGCCTTTGCCTTGGTCGTATGGGTCTGTGTTACTGGTTGTGTCTCCCATTACCTTGTGTTTTTCTCCTGCTATCAGCAATCTCCTGGAAAGCAAAGCTGATGGGATTGAAGTCTCCTACAACGCCTGCGGGGTGCTGTCACACATCATGTTTGATGGTCCTGAGGCTTGGTTCATTGTAGAACCCACGCGCCCGGAGGTGGAGGAACGCATGTGGAGAGCCATTCAGAGCTGGGATATAAGCTCCCGAAGAAACATTAACTACCGGTCAGAGACACCATTAATATGTCTTGTCCTACAACCCCCCTCTTCTATATAGCGCTATTCTCTACCCTAATATCTTGATTCCATCCTGACTTCGGTCATTGTACAGCATGTCGGGTATGGAGCCGGCACAGGAGCTTAGAGCATATGGATAGGGATTGTCCTTGATCGGTCCATTCACTGACACACAGCGGCGTTATTCAATTGTTCCTATTGCTGTAGGGAGCGACTCCCATAATAACATTATATCAGGCAGTATCGCACTTCCCTTATATAATAGATCTTGGTGCTCATTGATGCAGCGTGGCACCTTGGCTCTCCATTTCCATGTGAAGGATTGTTGCCCACTGATAATACCGCCAGAATTCACCTGAATTGTGAGTAATGATTTGCAATGTCCTTGTGTCTGTTTCTCAAGGTCGTTTGAGCCAATTCTCCGGCTTTTGCCCCAGCGCGTGTCTCCTGTTAGCCAGCACTGGGCGACGTGGGCCCTGTACAATCTGGTGTCGGTGTATTGTAAGTAGCCCACCTTCTTGCATCGGGGTCAGTACCGTGTTTGATATCACAGTCATATTTGGAATACATTTGTCCTTTTTTCCCCCCATTAGCGGACAAGTACTGCCCCCTTTTGATCAAGGAAGGAGGACTTCCTCTGCTATTAGACGTGCTCAAAATGACCACTACACGACAAGAAACCAAGGACATGGCGAGGTATTCACACCCTCGGTACCCTGCCGCAGTGGACATAGGTGTCAGAACGGAAGGAGCTAAAGGGCTTGTCCACAATTAGAAAAATATGGCTACCTTTTTTTTTTTTTAAAGTAATGGTGCCACCCCTACCCAGGGGTTGTGTTGGGCATGGCAACTTTAGCCCCATTGAAGGGAATGAAGCTGTGCTGCAGTTCCAGATTCAACCCGTGGTTAGGGGTGGTGCTATTTCTGAAAGTAAGCAGGCATATTGTTGTGGTCATGGACAACCCCTTTAAATGGATGTTTAAGGGATTTTTCAGTGTTTTGCAAAAATTTAGAGTAAGCTGTTCAGTCTACGTTGCTCCAGTAGTCCCCACCAGTCTCTGCTTACGTTCTGCAGTGGTCACGTGCCATCATTCACGTCACTTCTGCATCCAGTCACAGGACTCGGCAGTCACAGGACGTACATGCCGGCATCACTGCCAAGACCAGTGATTGGCTGAGGTGAGGCGCAGTGGTGACATGAACTGTGTATGGCACATGATTATTGCAGGTAGTGAGCCGGGAATGCCAGAGGGCAACTCTGGATTGGACTGGGGATTATTGTGTGAGGGTTTTTTGTTTTTTTACTATAACCCTTTCCGTGCTCTTGGTAACATTTTTTATTTTACAAATTCATGAAAACCAATTTACCTACTGGTAGGAGGTCGACCATGGCACGACTGATCTAACCAATAGGAAAGAAACCTCAGCACTAGTAAAGATGTCTACAGTCATGGACAAAAGTTTTGAGAATGACACAAATAT
>VIAB01007418.1:2156-12269 GCA_009801035.1 Oophaga pumilio | reverse complement strand
GTGACATGGAAAATTAATCTCAATGCCTGAGTCTGTAATTATCCTGCCAGTGTTCACCCGAGTATTCTTCTGGGTATTCAGTTTTCTGCCACTAAGGGCCATCATTGCAACATGCAAGTTCATCAGTGAGGAATTTCTGCTGAAAACTACGAGGGCGCCAGTGAAAACACACCCTATTAGTTGCCCGAAAAACAAAGTACAAACAGGGGAGATGTACTATATTGGAATGCAGCCTCAGTGACCGGCAATAACTTCAATGATGTCACCGCTGGTCAATGATGCTGCACTCGCAGTAGCTCATTCATCAGTGGTTCTCAGCCAGGACGGTTGCATCTTGGCACCGTCCAGGTTGAAAACTGCTTATCCCCCAGACATGGATTACGGCATGGGACAGAACGATGGACAGGTGAGGGATACTGTTGTTTTTTATTTTAGTTTTATTACAGGAGACAAGGGCTTTGGTGGAATAGGCACTAGGTGAGTATAACTGTTTGTTATTTTTAAATAAAAAAGTAAAAGTGTTTTGTTTCAAATAAAACTTTATTCTTGCTGTGCCTCTATTTACAATACAACTATAGGATTAGTAATGGAGAGGTGTCTTATAGACGTTTCTGCATTACTAAGCTGTGGGCTTGATGTCACCGGACAATACAAAGGTGACATCAACCCCACAAATATGCCACCGCAACAGGGCAAGTGGGAAGAGTCAGGCAAAGCGCCAGAATTGTTGCATCTAATAGATGTACCTTTTCTGGGAGGCTGCGGGCTGCTATTCTTAGGCTTGGGGGGCCTATCTCAATGGCCCTTTACCAGCCTGAGAATACCAGTCCTTAGCTGTGAGCTTTAGCAAGGCTGGTTGTCAAAAATGGGGGGGACCCCATGCCGTTTTTTTCATTATTTAAATAATTAAAAAAATACTGCGTGGGGACCCCTCTATTCTTGATAACAAGCCTTGCTGAAGCTAACAGCTGAGGGTTGCAGCCCCCAGCTGTGACTTTTGCCTGGCTGGTTATCAATAATAGAGGGGAACCCACTGCTTTTTTAAGATTATGTATCTACAGCGCGGGAGCTGGCTGATGATTACTCCCATCAGCCGTCTGCCATCACTTTTATTAGCGGCAGCATGCATCGGCTGAGAGCAGTAGTCCCATCAGCCGACACCAGTGACCGAAGGTAAATTTTATACATTTGATCACAGCTGCTAGCTCATGCTGTCATTTGACAGGGTGGGAACCGCAGCTGTCTGACCGGCGGTAATGATTTTACTGTTGATCAGAAACAGTGTTTGCCACGTGGTCATGCACATGACAGCGCAACAAACACCCAGTGTTCGGGGGTCGAACCAGAAAAGTAACACTGACTTCCTGGTGAAGTCCATGTTCAGTGTCCATGACTAAACAGTAGGTGTTCGGTATGGACTCCCCTGCTTTTCACAATGGCTAAAAGACCACTAACGTCAACCAAATAAAAAGTGGCCAGATTTTGTTCTTATCTTATTGTCTATGAAATGGTTCATAGAGAATAAGATAATAAGATGGTTCCAGAGATATGGACCTTTTTATTCACTGCTCAAAAAAATAAAAGGGAACACTTAAACAAGGATAATAGAAAAAATTGGAGTCCGGCTCAACAGGACTGGATTTTTCTTTTCTTTTCATTTTTCAAAAGAAAATATAGTGCATACAATAGAAAATTTTCATGGTCGACATGGTGCTTAGTGCAGTCGAAACGCGTCGACTGGATTATGTCGACCATGAAAATTTTCTTTTGTATGCACTATATTTTTTCTTGAAAAATGAGAAGAAAAATCCAGTCCTGTTGAGCTGTACTCCAATTTTTCTATTATCCTTGATGGGAGGCCAGGGCGAGGCCGGTGTCCGAGCCCCATGTGGATGAGCATAGAGCAACTGGGTGAGCTGAAATCAAGTTTTTGTTAACACTTAAACAACACAATGTAACTCCAAGTCAATCACACTTCTGTAAAATCAACCTGTCCAGTTATGAAGAAACACCGATTGTGAATCAATTTCTCCTGTTCTGCAAATGGAACAGACAACAGGTAGAAATGAGAGGTAATTAGCTAGACAACCCCTATAAAAAAGTGGTCCTGCAGGGGGTAACCACAGACCATTTCTCTGTGCTCATCCTTTTGGCTCTTGTTTTGGTCACTTTTGCATTTTGTCATTGCTTTCACCCCTAGAGGTACTGTACAGTAGCATGAGGCGGTGTCTACAATCTACAATCGTTGCTCATGAAGTACAGCTCATCCAGGATGGCACATCAATGCGAGCTGTGGCAAGAAGGTAGCTGTGTCTGTCAGTACAGTGTCCAGAGCGTGAAGCAGATACCAGGAGACAGGCCAGTACACCAGGACACGTGCAGCAGGACTGCTACCTCCTCCTTGTGCAAGGAGTAACAGGAGGCGCAGTGCCAGAGGTCTGCAAAATGACATCCAGTAGGCCACTAACATTCATGTGTCTGCTCAAACTGTCAGAAACAGACTCCATGAGGAAGGTACGAGGGCCCGATGTCCACAATTGGGTGTTGTGCTTTCAGCCCAACACTGTGAAGGGCAATTGGCAGATTCGACACTGGCGCCCTGTGCTTTTCACAGATAAGAGCAGGTTCATCCTGAGCACGTGACAGACATGACAGAGTCTGGAGACGCCATGGAGGGAGAACGTTCTGCTGCCTGCAATATTCTTCAACATGACCGGTTTGGCAGTGGTTCAGTAATGGTGTGGGGTGGCATTTCTTTGGAGGGCTGCACAGCACTCCATGTGTTCGCCAGAGGTACCCTGACATTAGGTACTGGGAAGAGATCCTCAGAAACATTGTGAGATCATATGTAGGTGCAGTGGGCCCTGGGTTCCTTCTGATGCAGGACAATGCTAGGCCTCATGTGGCTGAAGTGTGTCAGAAGTTCCTGTATGATGAAAGGCATGTGTGCTATGAACTGGGATGCCCGTTCCCCAGACCTGAATCCAATCAAGCACATCTGGGACATCAGGTCTCATTCTATCCACCAACGTCCATGTTACACCACAGACTGTCCAGGAGTTGACTGATGCTTTAATCCAGGTCTGGAAGGAGATCCCTCAGAACACTCACCGCCTTATCAGGAGCATGCCCAGGCGTTGTAGGGAGGTCATACAGGCACGTAGAGGCCACACACACTACTGAGCATCAATTCCTTGTCTTGACGCATTTCCACTGAAGTTGGATTAACCTATAATTTGGTTTTCCACTTTGATTTTGAGTATAATTCCAAATCCAGACCTCCATGGGATATTAATTTTGATTTACATTGATCATTTTTATGTTTTATTGTTCTCAATGCATTCCACTATGTAATGAATAACAATTTGCAACTGGAGTGTTTCATTCAGTGATATCTAGGATGTGGGATTTTAGTGTGCTCTTTAATATTTTGAGCAGTGTATTTGGTGCAAGTTTTATGCTCCTACACCGGTGTTTGGCTCACAGGGTAATTATGCAGAGTAGCCTAAAGACACGCCCCAAAGGATCCTGTGAGCCACACACCATAAAAAAGGCCCTTATCTTTGGCACAGTATGAGGGATTTGAAACAGAGTACTCAGGAGCAGTCGGCATGACATGAGCAAACTGGACACTTTAATTTGGTAGCACGTCCTTTTTAAACAGCCATGGGTATATATATGCTATAGGTCCTCCTATGTTTAATAATAAAAACATTATGTAATTTCTTTTTTAGAATTTTACATTTTCTATCGGAGCTGTGCACAATAATTAGGGTTTTTTTCTGAAAGGGGGGTGGGAGAATGGTTTGGAATATGTAGAACGTCTAAAAGCTGGTGTAAGATGTGCCATGAGAATCTTTTGAACGTCCTGTGAGCCAGAATCTGAAGTTTCTACCATAATTTGCACACTCTATGGCATAGTTACTATAATTTATCAGGCCATGGTTGTCTTGCACCTTTCTAATAAGAAAAGCTGGGCTGGTCCATAAACACAAAGTAATGAACCCCGATTCATCAAAGTGTTTTCAGCAGAAATATGGGGTAAAATGCTTTGGAAAGTCAGTGTTGTGCACAAATTTTGTAACTTGGCATATTCACATGTTTCAGCCGCCTCTTCTATAACAGGCCTTGCTCACTCATGTAATTTGAGGAGTTGTGGTGTACCTTAAGACCACAAATCTTATTAGTCATTGACTGGAGAAAATTTATGGTGAGGCACAAGACACTGCACCTGATGCATTGAGACCTCAGACTACACCATGACCCCTCAACACCAAGACTGGCGTGGGGATCAAGGTGGGCCTGGATAAAATACAAATTATGTCTCCAATTTCTCTGCATTGTGCAAAATGTGTTACTATTAACATGTCAGAAATTCAGAGTTCGCAATGATTTGCAGACAATATATCAATAGGCATAAAACTTAAATTAAGATGTAAAATACAGAAATTCTAAAATATGCATGATCGCTTACCCTTTATTCAGGACTGCGCTGCAGTAGCAATAATCTTTTTTCTTATATGTTCCCCTTACCTATGGGGAGGTGGAATTGCAATAGGTAAACTTTCCTTCAAGTTCACGGTTAACAGAAGATATGTGGCACATTCACCTGGCAGCAAATATACAAGTCTGGTTCAGATCGCATTACTTCAGTCTACACAGCAGACCACGATGGCGGGACAGACCCGTCGCCTCTTAAAGGAAAAGCAGAGTTGTCATCCATCTGCAGTTCTGCTTTTTTTTTTAATGCGGTCCCACATTGCATATTTTATTACCTTTACAATAAAGCATACAGGCCATAAACCTACACTGAATTGCCAATTTTGCACCGTAGAATCTTACGCCACAACATAGCCACCATGTATGAGGATTTAATCCACGTCCCTACCTAGCTATATCCTTTACGCATTTGTCTTGGTGCCCATTGCAGTAACTGTTAAATGCAAGTATGTTGGTCTTCATGAATCCATGGTCAGTGCCTATGTAATTACCCCCTTTGGGTCACATTGCCATCATATCCCTCAGTTACAGAGCGCATTTGTGCATTCCCCTGTACTAAAAAAAAATAAGTTGTCCATAGCCACCATATTTATCCCGATGCCCAGGTGAGGAAACCTCAGGGGTGGTATAAAACGCAACAGTCAATGTACAGATCACACCAATTACTTTATTTGTAGTGTTGATTGACAGGCAGAAATCTGACAGCAAATATGTAAGATTTATAACAGACTAGGAATCAGATTAAGTGCCTAAACACACCTTGGCCAAGCAAATTACAAAAAAAAAAATGTTTGTTTTTTTACCACAAAAACTCCATCCTAGATGGAGCATAGAGAGGTGCTGACCGTATACCGCTGACAACCAGCGCCATGCGCCTCTTGACTTTGCTTGGCTGGTTAGTTTGGAGGTTACTACAAAATGCCCTGTATAAAAAAACAATTTTCAGTCTGGAAGATAGGAAGAAGGGGGTCGGGGGAAAACAAAAAATGACAACAAATGAGGGTGTGAACATACAGGCAGGGAAGAAGGCGGCATCCAAGTGAAAACCAGTAGTCCCTTTGTGTACACATTTAGTTTTATTGTAACAAAGCAACTTGTACACTTTAATGTTTAAAACTGAGCATTTATCTTTATCCAGAGGAAAAAAAGAAAAAAAAGTTTGTTAAAGTCCACTTCTAATATTTTCCTGCAGGGGCCTGTAGAGAGGAGGCACCTGAAGGATATCAGAGCCGAGAGCCGCCGGATTTAATTTTTTTTTTGCTTGTTTTAAAAGTGTCTTAAATTGCATGGATGTCTTCAAAAACATCACAAACATGCCAAAAGAGAAAAAGCCATGTTTCCAAAATGCCCAACCTAGCCCACCCACCCTCCTTGTCTGAAAACCCCCCCACTTTCTAACCCACCCCAGTTCTTATTTATTTTTTTTTACCTTTTTTCATTATTTTGTAAAGAAAAAAAATAGACTGATACATGTTGGTAAATGCTATGTGTCCATATTCACATGGAAACAGTGTAATTTCGGAGCCCAATATACACAGGAAGGAAGGGAAGGGGAAAATTTTTTGAGAAAAGGCTAGACCGCTGCTATACACTATCACAATGTTCTGGGATCCTCTGAACCCCCACCAGCAGTGGCGGGCAGAGGGGCATCTGGGTCCCTTACACCATAAGATGGTACAATGTATATTGTTTATTGAATGAAGAATGACTTTTGAACAGAAACAGGTTTAGAGATTTTGACTGTATTTTTACTCAGTTCTCACCTCTCCCCCCAAAAAATAAAGTTATGAATCATGGTATAAAGAGGGGAGGGGGGAAAAGGGCAGAAAGGACCAAGAACAAGGCGACTGAGCACACAAAAATAAAATAGAAAAAGGGATAAGAAAAATTGAGGGAGGGAGAGGGGGAAAAAACAAAACATAACAGCATCTTGCTCCCAGGGACTGAATGAAAATTACAAAAATAAAAGAAAAAAAAATGAAATTAAAAAAAGGGTGGAATCCAAACATTGCAATCTTAATCATCTTCACCTTCATCTTCCTGTAGAGAGAAAACAAAAATGTCTCAGTATATAAAGGATAAATATTCTCAATAGTACTGATTAGTAATTATGGCTACTATGTTTTACGTTCACACCCCCAAAGAGGTACGAGTGTGGCCACCCTTTGCTGGACCGTCAATGACTGGTAGTGTTGTATCTTCTGGCATATTGAAAGTATGTGCTGTAGATGTCAGATGCAGATTTCGAGATCAGGGCCCTGTCACACAGTCAAAAAAAAAAACAAAAAACGTCCGTTCCTGACAGCGTGATGGGGACCTGTTGGATATTTGTATCTATCAGACATGTACAGCACATCCTCACATTATGCCAGAAAATGCAACACCACCATTAAGGCATGTCCAGCAACAGCAGCTCCAAAGCTAACAAAAATAAATAAAAAAATAAAGCCGGTTATCTGGCATTTCTCAGGCTTTACTACAATGAATTTGCATGCATATAGTAAGTGATAAAGATTTTACGTACATACCTCGGCTTCTTCTCCCTCTTCGTCTTCATCATCGTCTTCTTCTCCTTCAACCTCATCTTCATCTCCTTCCTCGTCGATATCTTCCAATCCTTCTTCCTCTTCGTCATCATCATCTTCTTCCTCCCCTTCTCCTTCTTCGTCCTCCATGTCAGGAACCTTTGATAACGGGTGAAGTAAACAAATTAGTATGACAAAATCTCCACCTTTCAGGAAGATACTATTAAAAAAAGTGCATCTGCTACTCACCAGATAGTACTGTAATGGATTTGGCCAGATGTCGTCCTTTATGACCTCTCCTAACTCATCAGCACCAGCATCTGAATGATCTGTGAACCAGGTGAAGAAGCTTTCAGGCTCTTCGTGCTGCCGCTTTCGGCTGGCTTTGTTCTGTGTTTGGCTGGAACGTTTTGTCAAATCCTAAACGAAGAACCAAAGCGTTAGGACAGTAAAAATCCCAATTTAACAGGACATTAAATAGAGCTCTACATTTATAGTAACCACAATACATATCCTTCTACGAGGATATTTATTTAGTAGTATTTGCAGGTAACAAGCTCCCATCCCCAAAAATGGAACAGCTTTTTTTTGGTTAAAGTTGTTCTGAGGCCCTGGAAATATTGCACTTGATTCCAGGAAGTGCTCATTACTCAGCTTCTAGAGAATAAGCTGAGTGGTGAAAACAAAATAGATGTGTGGCGTAAAATAAATTTTAATGCCCCATCTGAACGCATTTGCCAGACACGGGGCCCAAGCTTTACCAATAAGTTACAGAATGTAAACTCCAAGTTTGACACAACTGCGATAAAAGTTTTGCTTTTGTCACACGGCATCTAAAGTCCATAAAATTGTACAAAAATAATTCAGACTTATCCCATTGCTACTTCTGAATTTAAAAAAAGCATTGACTTTTGTAGTAATCCTTCAAGCAAAACTACACACAAGTATAAAAGTAGTGATTGTGGGAAGAGCAACACACTTCTTGGACCATATTCACAGCTGATAACAGGAAGCAATAGCCTACACTAGAGGAAGTGACTAACAAACCAAAACCGACCTAATACACAGGGAGCGATGTCACCGTAGTTGAAGACACGTACCTTTCCAGCTTTCCATTTAATCTCTGTAGACTTTGAGGATGGGTCTCCGCTTTCATTTAAGTGGAACTCTTTAGAGAGAACTTTATTTTCAAAGTAAGGATTCTCATCAAAATTCTGCAAAATAAACTAAAATGGTCACTATCGCTCATTAAAATAGTTGTCCGACACTTAAAAGAAATGTGAAAACGCAACTTACAAAATCTATTCTGTATCCGGATTTTATGTCCTCAAACTCTGTCACTTCCACTCTGGTCAGATAGTGAAGGGCTTCTTCATCTTCTTCACCCAAGAGCGCAGAGACTGCACGTAAAGACATACACATTATTTACTGACATTGACCTCAGCAGTTAAAGAAAATATACTGGTATTGTAGCTCTATTACTAGAATGGGATTCAGCTGCAATACCAGCAACAGCCTATACACAAAAGTGGCGCTATTCTATACAACATGAAAAATGCCATGTGGTCATCATCTGCCATATCCACTATTTAGAAGCTTAAAAAAATTATTTTCAAAACTAATGCAAAAGGGAAAATTGAGCAATTGCCCATAGAAACCAGACTTCTATAAAGGAAAGTGGCAACTCCACTACTGCTTTACATCAGGTTTACCAAATCTACCTCTTTTCCTCAATTTAGTCAAGTCCTGTTACACTACAGTTGAGGCTGGGAATGGTAGTACTTGTAGGTAAGTAGTACCATGTGACTCCCTGGACAATCAACCATATAATTCTCTATTCTTACCTTGTGGGTGGTTGACGAATGTCGTGACCCAAAAATTTGGGATTTTGGCGATCAGTTCTGATCTCTTCTGAAAGAATGGCTGGCGGAGTTTGTTGTATTTCTGTTCTACTTTCAAGATTTCCTCGCTGGCTTGTTCATTCAGTCTATCAAGAAAAAGACGAACACTGGGATTAATAGGGAAGTGTGAAAAAGTAAAAAAAAATGGCCGAACAGGACAAGCGATAGCAAAAGTATCACTCCTCATACAGCACTGAACCTCCATTACCAAAAAGTGGGTTCTGAACTCAGGTAAGTGATGTTTGTAGGGGAGGAACTAGCAACACTCCTAGGCTTAAGTCTGAATAGCAGTGATACAGACATCCTGTGAGTTACACACCATCTCTCTGCATCAGGGGTGTACAACTCCAGCCTCCAACAGCACATGTTTTCAGGACTTCATTAGCATTGCACAAGGAGTTGGAATCATCACCTGTGCAGGTGATTAAATAATCTCCTATGCAATACTAAGGAAATCCTGAAAACTTGCACTGTTTGTGGCCCATGAGGCCTGGAGTTGAACCTTCCTGCTCCAAACACTTTGACATCCACTGATCATGCAGATGTACCTGTCTATTTCATTCTGTACTTCGTCAATATGCTCGATTGCTTCCTGTTGCTCTTTTTCTGGAAAATAAAAAGGCAGAATTAATTTTGGTGAAGTTGTGCATGAAACAGCCACATTCTGAACCCAAAGAAAAAGTTTACAAATTGCAACAAAGCAGAACATGGAGATCAGAAATAGTCTTGGAAATGTTGTGAGGGAATCTTATAAAGCCTATATACTGCATTAGGTAGGAGATATCAAGAAACTTAATTCGAAGAGGAATCAGGATCAAGTCACCTGAAAGCTCCTCTTCCTACATCAGCTCATACTTTGTTCTTTTTTGAAGTGGAGCGAATGCAGAGGTCTGTGCAACACTGGCCGAGTATAGACCGAGCCGACATAGGACCACAAGGGTGTAGCGCTTGGGTCAGGTGAGCCGCATTTTTTAAAATTATTATTCAAAGAGCTGGATGGATCTCCTATACAAGAGACAGACACAGGTTCCCATAAAAGTTGGCGAGCATGGTCCAGGTTTCTGTAGCCTCATAACTACAGTGGGCTGCCATGGCTGTAGGGGGGGCTTTGCAAAACTACATTACAACAATGTCTAAGGTGACAGGTTTGGCCTAACACTCAATAGCTGGAACTTTAACAAATACCC
>VIAB01007415.1:35982-46643 GCA_009801035.1 Oophaga pumilio | reverse complement strand
GGTCTGTTTTTTAAAGTGCACAAGTGCAAATGGATGTCTCAAAAAACTGTACTAGCTCTGTATAATTGCAAATGTTTTAACAAAAACCACCTAAATAGCCTCCTATGTAATGATTTGTATGCAAATTACCACATGTGGGGTGATGAACCATAAAGAGACATTTAGCACAAAGACTTGTCTTCAATAAAGTAATCAGAATGTATGTAGTACTTACTGATATGAGGCTAACACACCAAGTAGTGGTGTCAACAGTCTGAGGGGCTGTGTATAAGGTGGAGATCAGCAAGGCTCTAATCCCAGCGCCCGACGGGCACCGTTTCACTATGTAGCTTCTTCCGGGGCGTAATGTGTAGAGAAGATGTTGGGGAAGTTATATCCAAGGTGCGTGAGCGTGATTGGTTGTTTTGTGAGTGGATAATGAGCAGCTTACTCTTATGTACATAATTGATTTTTTTAATCTTAATTATATTTCAATAAAAATTATTATTTTACATTTTCAAAACCAGTATGGTCTTCACTTCTTATCTATGGGTGGTACCGTCCACTGTAGATTGTGTTAATACTATTTATACTTGTGTCATTATTTTAATGTCACTTAAATGTTTGGCTGCTGTAACTTAAATGGTATTTGTGGAATGGGGGCCATAACTAACCTTAATCAGATCCTCAGGAAATAAGATATCTAGTCAAGCAGTTCTGCTGACTACATAGTCCCCAAAATATCAACAGGGAAACATGAGAGGCACATACTGTATACTGAGTGGTTAGCAGGATTGCCCCTTTACCCTATAGGCCCTCCTCTATAGGAGCAGAGTAAGGGCATCTTTACATGGAGGTTTTTAAAGACTTAAGTTGATGAATCTCACTTGAAATACAGCAGAGACTAGAGCAGCTGTTGTTTTTTTTTCATGCAGACATTTATTCTGAGTGAAAAAACTATCTGTGATAATATTAGTCCAAGTGTGAGGTCAGCTTATCACGGCAGTACATGAAAATACTGTGGTGTGAATGTAACCTTACTGTACATATCTGTCTGGATTTTTGATGTTCGGGCAAAGTTTACATGACGGTATACAAAATTGTCCAATATTATCTAGAAAAAAACGGACTATTTTTCATTTATATTGTCATCCATATGGCATTCGCTTTTGTAAATCAGCAGTTAATACAATGTATAGAACTAAGTACAATTTCCTATGTCAAGTGTATTGTAATGTATCTGTGACAATCGTATTCCAAACGGTTCGGTTGATCCATATGGGATTCGATTTTTCTTGCGCACTCATAGACTTAAATAGGTGAGCCTCATCCAAAATGCGGAAGACACTAATGAATGCTGACATTTTTTTTTAATGTGCACATTTTTTTTCAAGAACTAAACACTCGAATACCCGTGAATGTAACCTTACATAACATGATGACAGATATGGAGATAGATTATTTCACTATTTGACTTACTTTGCTGTTACTGTACCACTGAGGTTGAGTTTCTTTGGAGAAATGTAGAAAGATGGGGTATTCAGTGTGACATCAAATGTTGGTTGAACTGTAACATTATGAAAAAGAGTTAACACATTAATAGTGTCTTTACTGCATAGCAATTTCATTTTTGTCTGACATATGCTTGGGCCTCATGGCACTGAAATTAATGAAAGTAAACTGTTAAAAATGTACTTTTAATTAATTTTATGACTTATCCTTCACAAGTCTTTATTTTCAAATTTCTTTCTCTGAAAGTTTGAATATGAGAAGTCCCAAATAAAGGTCACTATTGTTGAACCTGTGTTCTCACAAATTATTGAACACTTTCTGACAGGCTACAGCGGTATGTACAAAACATTTTTAAAACCATAATCTATTCAGTAACAATATAATCACCTACCATAGTCTTCAACAGAAAATTGTGCAGTTCTTTCAGAACCCTAAAACAAAAGACACGTAAAGGCTTTAAAAACGATAAAATGTTTTGACTTAATAAAAATGCCAAAATTTAAGACAATGCACTATTTAGAAATTTAAGGTGGTATGAAGTAATGACCAAAGAATTATTAAAAAGGTTTACTCAAAATTGCTTGCTATTCCCAATCAACAGAATAGTGAATAACTTATTGATTTCTCGAGGTCTGAGTGCTGGTATCCCCAGTGATTCAAAAAATGCATCTGCACTAGGGCCAGACTGGGATGAAAAAGCAGCCCAGGCACACAAACCCCACTAGCCCACATATGAAAATACCCGATGCAACGTTCAGCAAATTTTGCTTGGTCATGTTTCTCACTACTTTGGATTGAAAAGCCACATGTGAATAAAGCTGCAGTGCACATGATCAATCACCAATTCACATGGGGCTCTCTTCAGAGCCCTGGTCCTCAGGAACGGTGGGGTTCCCATCTGTAGGACCACCAGCAGTCAAAAATGTATCCCCTATCCCAATGTTTGAAAACTTCCAAACTTCAGGTAACCCCTTTAAACAGATTTTAAGGATTTTTATGAAGATATGAAACCTTGATACAATATAAAGTAGTCAGTGTACAGCTTGTATAACAGTATAAATTTGGTGTGCATTCTAACACAGCACACAGCCATTTATGTGTAAACTGTGGGCAACAAAAGTGAGTCCACTCCTAAATGAAAATGGCCAAATTGTGCTCAAAATGTCAATATTTTGTGTGGTCACCAATTTACTCCATACCCTCTCTTGGGCATGGAGTTAACTAGAGTTTCACAGGTTGCCACTGGAATCCTCCTCCATGACAACATCATTGGAGCTGGTGGATGTTAGAGACCTTGCGCTCCTTCACCTTCCATTTGAGGATGCCCTACAAATGCTCAATAGATCATCAATAAAGGAGAAAGCTACATGAAAAAAGTATAAAATTTTATAAAGATGTAAAAAAAGGTACAAAAAAGAGAACAGGACACAGTGATGCATATAAAATGAGAAGAGAATAATATAGTATCCAGTACACCCAGAAACAAAAACACTGGCCAGCGCACACAAGGATAAGTGTATGGGAAGTGAAGCTTTCATAAAAAGTAGTATTTGATGGGACTGGTGTACGAAATACATTAACAAATCTTATAACATGCTAACTGCTAGAGTCTGATGTGAGCAAATCAGCTGCAGTAGTTGCACAATGGCAAGTATCAGCAATGCTCACAGCATAAAAGGGGATCAAATTGTCATAGCAGAGCATAAGAAAGACCTGATGTAAAAAATTGCATGTTGCTCAAAAAAGGAAAAAGTAGAAAAATAAAGCCTCAAAACATACCCATCATAGTAATGGACACAAGTGCATCGGTCAGGGAACCCCAACGCGTGTTTCGCAGTCGGTCCGCTTCTTTGGGGGGCGTGGCCTATACTATGACATATGCCTCATTAAATACATGGTCTTAACGGTAAGAAAGACCAATACTGGCAGATGAGAGCGGCGCATGCTCTTGCTTGGGAAACACCACTTCCGCCCCTCTGCCCACCAGCAAAGTGAAGTCACGTGGGACAGCCAGCGCCAAGCCATCACCAAGCAACAACACCACGCTACGGAGGAGAGGAAGGGAAGAAGCAGAGCCCCGGCGCGAAGTTCACATACAGTTAAGAAACAAGGACACGGATTGAATAAATGTAATACATCAACAGAATATAAAGCAATAGAAAGGCAAATATGTAAATACTGCTATATAATGCTGACAATGCTATTATATTTACTATTACAACAATTCATATCCAGCTCATTATTTCATTGTTATATAATTGGTTAACGACTAAACCTACAAGAGGTCTCTTGTCATGAATATTACAAGGGATATATAGATATGTAGATTCTTTCTTTGTCTGCCTTTCCTTCAGGAGCTACTCTCTGCTCCTCACTCCTCCTCTCCCTCCAGCAGGCTTCTTCCAGAAGCTTCTTTGACCACTGTCACACTCTCCGACTCCTCCCTCTTATCTACCTTCCCCACCCACTCCCCAACACCCTTTCCTACCCAGCCTGGGATGAGGCCATCCTCCCAAAGGGTACACCCAAATGCCCTGACTGAACTGGTGTGTGTTGGTTGTGAGTATTAGAGTCCTGGGTAGTGCCCCCTCCTTACCTGAGAGTGGAGTACCACACCCCTGGATGAGGTGCAGTACCTCTGTGGCGACTGGACCCACATAAATCCCTTGTAATATTCATGGCAAGAGACCTCTTGTAGGTTTAGTCATTAACTAATTATACAACAATTAAATAATGAACTGGATATGAATTGTTGTAAAAATAAATATAATTGCATTATCAGCATTATATAGCAGTATTTACATAATTACCTTTCTATTGCTTTATATTTTGTTGATGCATTACATTTATTCAATCTGTGTCCTTGTTTCTTAACTGTATGCGAGCTGAAAGCAGTGGCTCTGCTTCTTCCTTTCCTCTCCTCTGTAGTGTGTTGTTGTTGCTTGGCGCCGGCTGTCCCACGTGACTTCACTTTGCTTGTGGGCAGAGGGGCGGAAGTGGTGTTCCCCGAACGAGCGCATGCACCGTTCTCATCTGCCATTATTGGTCTGTCTTACCCATGTGACCGCTGAGACCAGGTATTTATTATGAGGCATATGTCATAGTATAGGCCATGCCCCCGAAGAAGTGGACCGACCGCAAAAAGCGGCTTTATTTTTCTACTTTTTCCTTTTTTGGGCAACATGCAATTTTTTACATCAGGTCTTTCTTACGCTCTGCTATGACAATTTGATCCCCTTTTATGCTGTGAGCATTGCTGATACTTGCCATTGTGCAACAACTGCAGCTGATTGATTTATATCAGACTCTAGCAGTTAGCATGTTCTAAGATTTGTTCATGTATTTGGTACACCAGTCCCATCAAATACTACTTTCTATGAAAGCCTCACTTCCCATACACTTATGATCCTTGTGTGCGCCGGCCAGTGTTTCTTTTGTTTCTGGGTGTACTGGATACTATATTATCCTCATCTCATTTTATATGCATCACTGTGGCCTGTTCCCTTTTTTGTACCTTTTTTACATCTTTATAAATTTGATACTTTTTTCATGTAGCTTTAGACTCTGTCTTACTCCTTTATTGATGCCCTGTATGAGTCGTTCCTACAAGTAATTTTAATGCGTCTTATTCGTGTATTTACACATTATGATTGAAGGTGTTTGATTGGAGATTCTGCATTATATTAAATGGCATCAAAAAAAGAAAAAAAGAGAGCTATTTTGACCATAAAATGTAAATTTATTCAAAATTAGTTTAAAAATACCATACAAAGGTTAAAAAGGAGGAAACCAAATGCAAAAGAGCAAACACTGGAGGCAAAGAGGTATTTGTTGGAAAAGTACAAAACAAGATATATATATATCTAGTGACTATGCAATGTATCAAGAAAAAATAAATGAAAAATAAAAAACAAAAAAATTTTTTTGTGTTCAAGTAAAAGAGCTGAAAACCAGCTTCAGAAATACAACACAGAATACATATGTATATATATCAGGTGACCATATAGTATAGCTAGAAAAAATAAAGTAAAAGATAAAAAATCAAAAGTGTGAAGTTCAAGTCAAAGAGCTGGAAACCAGCTTCAGGTATAGGTTTGAAAAAAGATCCAATGCCCTCTCGGCTATGAAAATAACTATGCTGCTAAAGAAATGCAAAGGTATACAGCAGAGAGAACCTGAACCTAAATTGAGCTCAACATATGTCCGGAAAAATAATACCCATCGTGATTATTAAACACAAAAATGTGAAGAGATATTAGGCGGATAATGTGAGCATGGTTACCTCCAGTGTGCTGCGGCACCCCGACGCGCATTTCGCGTTTATGCTTCTTCTAAGGGAGCGTGCTCTACAGAGTTTAGGTCTGGAGACATGCTCAGCCAGTCCAGCACCTTTACTCTCAGTTTCTTTAGCAATGCAGTGGTCATTTTAGAGGTGTGCTTGGGGTCATTATCATGTTGGAATACTGCCCTGAGGTCCAGTTTGTGAAGGGAGGGGATCATGTTCTGCTTCATTATGTCACAATACATTTTAGCATTTATGGTTCCCTCATTGAACTGTAGTTCCCCACAACCAGCAGCACTCATGCAGCCCTAAATCATGATACTCACACCAACATACTTGACTGTAGGCAAGACACACTTGTCTTTGTACTCATCTCTTGGTTGTCGCCACACATGCTTGACAATATCTGGACCAAATAGGTTTATCTTGTTCTCATCAGACCACAGTACATCGTTCCAGTAATCCATGCCCTTAGTCTGCTTGTCTTCAGCAAAGTGTTATGTGCTTTCTTGTCCATCATCTTTAGAAGAGGCTTACTTCTGGGATGACAGCCATGCAGGTCAATTTGATGCAGTGTATCAGCACTGGCAAGCTAACCCCTCACCCCTTTAACCTCTGCAGCAATGCTAGCAGCATTCATACATCTATTTTGAAAAGACAATCTCTGGATAGGACGCTGAGCATGTGCATTCAACTTCTTTGGTCGACCATGGCGAAGCCAGTTCAGAGTGAAACCTGTCTTGTTAAACCATTATATGGTCTTAGCCACCGTGCTGCAGTTCAGTTTCAGGGAGATGGCAATCTTCTTATAGCTTAGGTGATGTAGAGGAACAATTCTTTTTTTTAAGAACTTCAGAGAGTTCTTTCCTATGTGGTGTCATGTTGAAAGTCAAATGAGACTCCATAGACTTGGGATGACGGATTTAGGGAACATCATGGGAAGCACTGGACTAGGTCTACGTCGGACTTGCGTGGGGTCTTTTTTTTAAATAAATTGGTGATAAGTGAGAGTATCTTGTTTTTATTACTTTATTTTTCAGGTTTCCACTTGTGGGCTACGTCAGATTCCCTGCACTACGTCAAATCTGGATTTTCTATTTTTGTTTAAAAATAAATTGGTGAACCAGGGAAAAATTCAGGGAGTGTTTTCTAAAATAAACTCTTTTTGTATGTTTTTAGTTTTTAGTACTGGGTTAATAATGGGGGAGTCTGATAGACGCCTGTCACGCTGTCTAATGGATATGTATACAATGTCAGTAAACTATTCCTACAGGGACAACACTCTATACCAAATATAATTTAGCAAATATAACATCAACATGCTAATATAGAATAGATTTACCTGACACGATATCCGTTGAACTGTGGGAGAATCTTGAGGACTTGTTACGCTGTCACAGGAAAGAGAAGGACCGGGGTCTAACCTGACCCTAAACTGGGGTCCTAACTAATCCCTCACCTTGGAGGTACTGATAATGGTTCAGAGGTCCAAGTCTCCAGCGTAACCCTGTCTCCTATCAATCCCTGAACCCTGTAATCTAGTCCTAAGAAGGACCCTGATTACCACCACAGGGATATGGGCTGATCTCTGCTAAATACACAGTTTAGACATACAAGACAGACAGGAGAGAACATAAATACAGACTTGCATACACACTTAAACACAGAAGGAACATAAATGGTCTGGGATATAAAACTCTAAGTAAGGAGAGCTTAAACAACTAAGGAGCTCTTAACTTAAGTCTTTACAGATCTGATCCTATCTGTGATCTGCATGAAAGCTTTCACTGGCAACTCCCAAAGCAGACAGACAGGAATTTAAAGGAAACCAATCAACAAATAATCAATCGCAGCCGGGAGAAGCTGCACCCAGTCCCAGCACCGAGCTCAGACAGAATTAACTCCCTCACTACCAAACACAAAGAAACAGCAACTCAGCTGCGAGAAGTAAGAATGTGCAACCGCGACGATCTTCGTGGCGATGCACTCATGACAACGCCTCTACATTACTAACTCCAGAGCTTGATGTTAGCTATGTTTTTGGACAATTCACAGCTGACAACCCCAGGCCCCATTACCCCGATTGCCAACACACCAGGGCAAACGTGAAGAGCCAAGGCGAAGCACCTGACTTGGAGAATCTCATGTGATACCTGGTATTTTTAGGCTGGGAAGGGCACAATAACCATGGACCCTCCCAGACTTATAATATCATCTCACAGCTGTCTGCTTTTGCCTTTGCTGGTTTTATAAAATATGGTGACCCCACATCATTTTTTTAATTTACTTATTTATGTAATAGGTTAAACAAGCATAAAAAGCTGTAACATAAATTCCACATGAAAGGCACTAATGGGTGCAATTATAAAATATGTAGGGTGGTTGTGAAATTATATATCTGCAGGACAGCTATCTATCATCTATCTATCCATTATCTATCTATCTATCTATCTATCTATCTATCTATCTATCTATCTATCTATCTACAGTTGTGCTCAAAAGTTTAAATACCCCGGCAGAATTTTTGCTTTCTTGGCCTTTTTTTAGAGAATATGAAATATTTCTCCACTCATGGTTAGAGGTTGGGTGAAGCCATTTATTGTCAAACTACTGTGTTTTTCCTTTTTAAATCATATTGACAACCCAAAACATCCAAATGACCCTGATCAAAAGTTCACATACCCTGGTGATTTTGGCCTGAAAACATGCACAGAAGTTGACATAAATGGGTTTGAATGGCTACTAAAGGTAACAGCCTCACCTGTGACCTGTTTGCTTGTAATCAGTGTGTGTGCATAAAAGCTGAGTGAGTCTCTGGGATCCAAAAAGACTCTTGAATCTTTCATCCAGCCATTGACATTTTTGGATTGTGAGTCATAGGGAAAGCAAAAGAATTGTCAACGGATCTACGGGAAAAGGTAGTTGAACTGTATAAAACAGAAAAGGGATACAAAAAGATATCCAAGGAATTGATGCCAGTCAGCAGCGTTCAAGCTGTGATTTACAAATGGAAAATCATGGGCTCTGTAGAAACAAAAACACGGTCAGGTAGACCAGCAAAAATTTCGCCCGCAACTACCAGGAAAATTGTTCGGGATACAAGGAAAAACCCACAAATAACCTCAGCTGAAATACTGGACTCTCTGAAAACTAGTGGTGTTGCTGTTTCACGATGCACAATAAGGAGGCACTTGAACAATAATCGACTGCATGATCGAGTCGCCAGAAGAAAGAAATTACTGCACAAATGCCACAAAGTATCTTGCCTACAATACGCAAAACAGCACAGATACAAGCCTCAAAACATCTGGAACAAAGTAATTTGGAGTGATGAGACCAAAATTGAACTTTTTGGCCACAACTATAAACGTTACACTTGGAGGGAGGTCAACAAGGCCTATGATGAAAGGAACATCATTCTTACTGTAAAGCACGGAGGTGGATTGCTGATGTTTTGGGGATGTGTGAGCTACAAAGGCACAGGACACTTGGTGAAAGTTGAAGGAAAGATTAATGCAGCACGTTATCAGCAAATACTGGAGGCAAATTTGCAATCATCAGCCTGGAAGCTGCACATGGGACGTACTTGGACGTTCTAATATGACAATGATCCAAAATACAAGGCCAAGTCAACCTGTCATTGGCTACAGCAGAACAAAGTGAAGGTTCTGGAGTGGCCATCTCAGTCTCCTGACCTCAATGTCATAGAGCCACTCTGGTGAGATCTCAAGCACCCAGATCATGCTAGACAGCACAGGAATTTACAGGAACTGGAGGCTTTTTGCCAAAAAAGAGTGGGCAGGAACCTTATCCGACTACCACAAAAGACTTCAAGCTGTCATTGATGTTAGAGGGTGCAATGCACGGTATTAAGAAATGGAGTCTGTGAACTTTTGATCAGGGTCATTTGGATGTTTTCAGTTGTCATTATTATTTAAAAATAGAAACACAGCAATTTGACAATTAATGGCTTCACCCAACCACTAACCATGAGTGGAGAAAAAGTTTTGGTGTTATTCATATTCTCTGAAAAAAGGCCAAGAAAGCAAAAATTCTGTCGGGGTATGTAAACTTTTGAACAGAACTGTATTTACATATCTATCATCCATCCATCTATCCCATATCTATCTATCTTTCTCATATCTATCTCATATCTATCGATCTATCTATCTATCTATTATACAGTATATCTAATATCTTTCTCTCATCATCTGTCTATATATTTATATAACATTTTTTGTTATTCTTGGTTGCCAAGTGGGTTCTGGCTGTGAACTTCCTGTGCTGGGCTGATGCAATCTCTTGGTTCTTTTGAGATGTGAACAAAAAAATCAGACACCATACAGATGGTGCGTGTGCTGTCCTGTATTTTTTCCTCACACCCATTGACTTGCATCGGCAAGTCTTGTCTGATTTACGTGTCCATATATGTACTATTCCGTCCATGTGACCTGGGACTTAATTCCCATGGACGGAAGAGTATGTCATAGGCGATCAGCCGCGCTCACGGGGGGAGCACGGTTGATCGCGGCCGGGTGTCAGCTGATTATCACAGCTGACACCGGGCACTAAGTGCCAGGAGTGGTCACGGACCGCTCCCGTCACTTTAAGCATCAGCACACTGCGATCAAACATGATCGCAGCATTCTGGAGCAGGCAGAGGCGCTGTCAGCTCTGACAGCCCCTCTGCTTTTGGATCCTTTTGGACCCCGCGGCATGACACCAGGTCCTGTTCGCTATCATGGAGACCCGATGTAGTCATAACGACATCCAGGTCTCCAGACCAGAGAGACTTCCTGTCTGTGCATATCAGGAAGTCTCACAGGTGAGTGAGAAATCCCTGTAGCGCTGACAGCTTCTATACCATGCAGATCTGCATGCTATAGAA
>VIAB01007414.1:78505-90072 GCA_009801035.1 Oophaga pumilio | reverse complement strand
TGTGGTATTCCATCTTTCAGGTAAGATGGAGACACCCAACCTGGTTCTGACACAACATTACATCCATCACACACACTAGCAGCAGTTCCACTTCTTCCCTGCTGAGTAGGAAAGGGTGTTAGATGGTGGGTGGAGCTGGAAGGTTAGAGCGGGAGAATAGAGGGAAGTAAGAGAGAGTCTTCCCTTAGGGGAAGAAGGGGAAAGACGTGCATAGGCAACCTTCCCATAGGGGAAGTCGGGAAGAGATAGAACCGTGCAGCAGGCTCCTAATCTGGGGGAGCTGCTGAACAGACAGAAAGATAGAAAGAAGCTCCCGAAGGAGGAAGGGATTTCTCAGAGGCACGGGCAGGACAAGAGTCACCCGTGGGGCTCGTTCTGGGCTGACGGACGTCAGCTGGGAGAATCCAGGTCGCAGAAGGGTCTCAGCCCCCAGACTAGTGGAGCGTACAACAGGACTCAGCTAGCAAGCCGACAGCTGTGACAACTTTAGGGGTCACAGCCAACAACCACAATTAACTTCTCCGGAAAGGCAGCTACATAGAATCAAAAAAATGCCTGGGTCACGTTATCCGACAGGATTCGCAGCTACCAGCCTGGGACACTGATTGTGTGGTGCTGGGAAGGAAGTTGGAGTAGAAATCAGCACAGTGAGACGGCCAGGGAAGGCATATACTGACAGGGAGTTCTGGAAAATTGTTCTCCATCTGCCTGGAAGTTGGCTGGATCCCTCACCTGAAGGACGTGGCACCAAGCGGGCATTTGAATGCACCAGAACTGTGAGTAAAGCTTTGGAAACTGCATCTGACTGTGTCTTTTCAAGTTCTATCTGCGGTACCCACTCAACACAGCTACATCTACCAACACCATCATCCTCTACAACATACATGTCACGCTGTATAGCAGATATATATAAATATAATGTCAGTAATCTATATCAAGTGGGACAACATTCAATATAACATATACATAGGTAAGATTAACATGTACATAGAGCATTTGATAACATAGAATTACCTGACATAATATCCAGTGGGTCAATACTGAATCCGTTTCACGCTGTCTCCGGCTAGAGGTGGACCGGGGTCTATGCTGACCCTAAAACTGGGGTCCTGACTAGTCCCTCTACCTGGAGGTACTGTTAAAGGTACAGAGGTCCAGGCCGCCAGCGTAAACCCTGACCACTGTAATCTAGTCCTTAGAAGGACCCTGATTACCACCACAGGGAATGAGCAGGTAACGGTTAACAAACAGTAAAGACAAACAAGAAAGACAAGGGATAAAGTAAATACTGTCTTACATACAACACTCAAACACAGAGGGAACACATAAGGTCTAGGAGATAAACTATAAGCAAGAAGAGGGAAAACCACAAAGGAGCTCTTAGCTTAAGTCTTCTCAGAACCGATCCAGTCTGCTGGTCTACATGAATGCTTTCACCGGCATCTAACAAGCAGACTGGCAGGTATATAAAGGAAGCTAATTAGTGCATAATCAAAAGCAGCCGGGCGAGGCTGAACCTAGTCTTAGCAAAGAGCTAGGTAAAATTAACTCCCTCACTACCAAACACAAAGTAACAGCAACTCAGCTGCGAGAAGTCAGATTGTGCAATCGCGACGATCTTCGTGGCGATACACCCATGACAATACATCTGCCCTAGAATAACAAGCTCTGCCTGTGGAGAGCTATTCCAACTCTGCTGCATCACACCACCAGTCCCAGAGGATCTGCACTGCAGCGCTGGTCACCTCTGACCAGATACCACAGGTGGCGTTACGAACTTTTCTACACATTGACTTTATTCCTCATCAACTCCTATTTTACTTGGACGCTCAGGGCTACGGACCGGGTCACCGCTGCAGTGACACATCCCTTTAAGACACCAGCCTGGTACCGAGTACCCCACTGCCCTGGCGTGCGATCCATATATATATATATATATGTATATGAAAGAGAGAGAGACATAAATATGGTATATTTCAACCATAAAGACCATAAAATGCCTCGATAACAACACCTAAAATTCTACTAAATGGTTTCTCAACCATTTATCCGAAGGAATGTACAGTTTTCCTGTGTTGTGTACATATTTGGTCATCCAAGCCAGTCCCTTTTGCCAGAAAAGTGCAATATTAAAGACCTAAAGTGCCATGAAAAGGGCTAAAAGGGATCCTGCCATTATCTGCATAAAGCACAGGGTTGGATTGGGGTGCCAAGGGCCCACCAGTGAATATTACCTGACCCTTGTTCACAAATTTGCCTTTGCTTCCATATAATAATAAAGTAGGTAGTTTGTAAAATAAATGAAGCGATGCTGTCATTGTCTGTATGTACACGTCGCATTAAGTGTAGTGAGACAAACACTGCTCATGTAGGGAAGTGTACTCAGTCAGGCATAAGGGCCCCCCGGGGGATTCACTTGATCCCCTATGGGTTAGTCCAAGCTTGATAGTGTAGGTACATATCCTCATACATATGGTCAGGGGAATTTGGCCACACTATCTAGACTTCTTAATCTCCACGTCTAGATAGTCATAGTTAGACAAAGTTTTATTATGTAGTAAAAAAAACTGTGAATTATACTTTTTTTTCATGTTTGTTTTTTATTATATCTGTTAAAACACAATCAGAAACACATCTCTCCCCACTACAATCTGTGTAGGTTAAATGTATTTGTTCTGTCTCTGACATCTAATTGTTTTTCACGTTTGTTTTGTATAATTGTGTATATAGGTGTCTTAACAGTCTGCTGTGTTTTGGCTCCCTCTAGTGACCAGTGTCATATTCGCAGTTATGTTGTTTTCTTTCACTTTCAGCGAATCTTTTCCCTCCTTTTGCAATGCATCATGGTAGCTTCGCAATGCATCATGGTAGCCTTGCAAAGCATTGTGGTAGCTTTCCCTCACTTTCCTCCATTTTCCTTCAGCCTGCATCCAGGAAGCATCATCTTTTCCTCTCCCCTTGTGATAGCATCGTCGGTATGTACTCATGCTTTCTGTAGCTAATTCCTGTCCCATATTAGCCTGGTTTAATCAGTCCTGCTTCTGGTCAGCTATTAGTGTGCAAATGTTCATTCACAGTGTACTATGTATAATATGTATTTCTACTATGCCCCTGTACTGATTGTATGCATATTATGTTTGTATTATAGTTTCACCGCATCCATATATCAAGTTCAATAAAAGCACAGACCCCATTACAGTCTCCTTATTGGACCACGGTATAGCGGTTTAGCTGTCTGTAAAGCTGCAAAAAGTCTGCTTCATTCAGTGAGGACAGAACAGTGAAATGGTGGCCATCCAGATAGTGGGAAATCTGTGAAAAGACAGCCATCCAGCTTGCCGGAACTAGTGAAACTGCGGCCATCCGGCTAGTGAGATTCAAGTCACCGGCTACATAGAGACTTAATACAGCTACAGCAATCTCTGCACAGCCAAGCATGCCCCCAAGACACCATGTCCTACAAATCACACAGGACAAAATCTGTAACTTCCGTCTCCTCAAAGACAACATCCATCAGCAGTGCGATCGCCATTGTCCGATCAAATGCTGAGGCCGCCAAAATGCGAGCAAGCTTTGCTGAAGAAGAGATGCAACTTAAATTGGAGAAGGCACGCCTAGAGGATCAAGAGAGGTCACGCATAGAGAGAGAGGACCAAGAGAGAAAGACGCAGGCGTGGATGCTGCCTTAGAGAGCCTAGCAGCAAAAAGAGAAGCTGCTGCAGCCCTAGCCGAAGCAGAATTGCTAGAAGCCACTCAAAACCCTGAGCTGCATAGCCAAAGCAGTACATCAAGTCTGGAGTTTCCACTGCAAGATTCACCACAACGCACATCCCAGTACGTTAATGAACTTCCTGATCCAAACTATAACTCTGAACCGGCATCGGAACAAGAACATGACATCTCCAGTGAAGAGAGCGAGAGTCGTCATGAGTCTCAGCTCCAGGACAGATACAAACACAAAAATGTGGATCAAAACAACTCTGCCAATGACTTCCTTGCCCCTCACCAGGTAACCAATGTAAATCATCTTGCTGACACATCGCATGTCAGACTGAAGCAACACGACACTGGCTGGCGCCACCTAGAGGATACTAACAGGTACGAACGCACCTCACATCACTATCAGGGTGACCCATCACCAGTATACTCTACTGACAACCGGTTCACAACAAAATTTGCTAAGTTCTTCACACGACATGAACTGGTTGCCAAGGGACTCATGAAATTCACTGACCAAGCTGAAGGTTACGGAGTTTGGAAAGCTTCCTTCCAAAATGTCACTAGAGACTTGGGGCTACAACACAGGTAAGAGATAGACCTGTTAGTCAAATACCTGGGGGAAGAGTCAGTCAAACATGCAGTAAGGATCAGAAACATTAATATAAGCCACCCTGAGACTGGCCTCAAAGAGATCTGGAAGAGGCTGGATGAGTGTTACGGCTCAGCAGAGGTAATAGAACGAGTATGCATGGGTGTCCACCAAAAACATCCGGTGGAAGTGTGCTGCTGGAGTCTGGAGTTCTCGGGCCATATCGGGTGTCGGCTATTCTCGGCCCGGGGACTTACCAGCTGAAGATACCCCCAGTTATGCCCGTATATAACTCATTCCCCAGGTCGGCGCTCTGGAGATTTGTGGCACCTTCGGAGCTTACGTCATTGCCACTCCCATCTGTCCACGTCTGCCATAAACCTGAGAGTCAGGTGACTGCTGGGGTGAACCCTGATGGATCAAGGCATCCTCACTATAGGTTGTTTTCCAATGAGGTGCGGTGTTGAGGGTCCAGAGGCCCCTCATTAAAAGGGGGGTACTGTCACGATCCACTTTTGGATCTGTGGCAGATCTTGCTTTCCATGTTGAAACCTTTTTCCTTTCAGGCCATCGGGGGTTAATGTCAGTCTTTTCCCCCCAGTGGCCGCTGGTGTAATTACTGTACATTGCTGCTGTCTTGTCTGGGGAGGGGGGTGACCACTCCCACCATACTTTAAAAGGTCACCTGAGGCGTCAGCTGACTGTTGGTGATACTTTTGCTTTTGGAGACCAACCAAGCTGAAGTCAGGAGCTTGCTGAGCGCAGTGGTACTTCTGCTGTTTCCCTGATTTGGTGCCTTACTCTGCTGTGCAGTGCATTGCAGCAGAGAAAGCTAAGTATTTGTTGTTTAGTTGATTTAACCCCTAGGTGTCTGTCTTTCCTTTTTGTTATATTGGTGTTGTTCCCTTTATTCCCTGTCTCACCTACTGGGGGAGGTTTGGGGGTTTAGCTCAGAGCTAAACAGGAGACAGGGACAGGTCGGTGGCTTGGGCCTCACTACCTTCAAGTGTACCCCCAAGTTAAGGAAAGACAGGACCCTTCCTTAGCCTTAGGGGCAGTTCAGGGCCTCAGGTTTCTCGTCCCCTGTATTCCTACTACTGCCCCATGACACAGGCTCTAGTGCTACAGGGTTCCTCTGCCCACAGGGACACGGAACAGTCCTATTCTCCAATTCTTCATGAATAGGTGCAACAAGCACAACTCTCCTTTTCAAGTGGTCATTGTCAGTCACTGTCCCGGCTGCACACATCCTGTGCCACTCTGTCCCACATCGGGCTCCGCGCCCGTGCTCCAACAGGTGACGGTAGTTCCAACGCCACCTCAAGTGTCACGTCCCCCAGCGGCAGCAACAGGGGAGAGACAGCTCGGCCGTCAGTTCCGGGTCATCCTCCGGGACTAACAGAGTGACTGCAACAACAAAATACCCCCGGTGTCCATCCTCCTTGAAAAAGGTGACCCGATCGCCTTCCCTCAGAGGCCTCTGAAATTTGACCGAACTGGCGTTCACATACACCTTGTCATCGGTATAAGCCTCGCGGATAAAACCATACCCACGAGACGGATTGGTATATACCAACAACCCGCTAGTCCGCCGTCCAGCTGTTGTACCCCCTCCTGGTCGGCGCAGCTCCGCCCAGATCTCTCTCTCCCTCTTCTTCTTCCCTACGATCACCCCCACTATCCACGTTGCCTGCCCGGGGGATGGGAAGGGACCCTCTCCTTCCTGGTATTGGGTTGATGAACCGAGGGACAGAACGTCTAGGAAAATGGGCTTGCACTCCAGGGTGTGGGACCGAGTTTCACTCTCCGCCTGCTCTTAGTTCCGTTCCCGCTGCTCCGGCATCCTGGCCGCGATCGCTCCGCAACCGGCAGATTCTACCAGCACTGCTACTGTGCCCTCCGGCTCAAGCTCCTCCAGTTCCGCTACCTCCGACTCAGGCTCCTCTGGGGCAACTTCTTCTGACTCGCATTACTCCGGATCGCCGACCTCCTTCGGTACGCAATGATGTTCCCGGTCCGGCAGCCGCCAGTACTGCTCTCCAGCGTACAACAGGAACTTGTCGAGCTGATACTCATCCCTGACATCGATGCTCACCATGGCCTACTGGGCTGGGTCCTTTCCTCTGCCTGCCACCACTTCCACCGCCACAACATCGGGTACAGGAGTGTGCATCGGTGCCGGTGCCATGCCTCACAATGGTGCTGCGCAGCTGCACAAGAGGTTTTCTCCTTCGGGGGCCCCATCCGTTCCAGGGTGGAGCCACTTCTGGCTGCTCCACCCATTCAGCATCGGATCCCGCCCTTTCCTCTGGAATCTGCTGCAAGGGGCAAGGCTTCCTTTTCTTCCGTCGCGCCCACCGTGGGTGGGCACCGTTCACCAGGGGATGCATCTCAGGTTCAGGCCACTATCTCTGCCAGATGGAGTCTTGCCCCACGAGGGGCGGAGCTGGAGTTGTCCTCAGCCTCCATGCCATTTTCCAACATCTTTGCCATACTATGGGTATCTCCACCTTCTGGGTGCGAGGTCTCCTGATCCTGCCTTACTACGCCAAGTGAAATGGAGGCCAGGGCGGTAGTCATGGCTAATGGTGGCAGTTCTGGCACACCCTGGCTCCCCACAACAATAACACATTGTAGTCCACTCATTTGTAGGTCGGGGTCCATTCCACATGGCCGGAGGTCCTTTTTTTCTTGCAGCATCACATAATGACAGTCAGAGTCCAGGTTCATTTTCAGCAAAACAACTTTACTCAGCTCGTCCAGTTTAGTCACAGAAACAGCACAAGATTCCTCGCAGAATATAATCATTCCGTTCCCTGTACTGTCCCTCACTCCTCCAGGAATATCCCATTTTCGTACCGTGTCCACCGATACCACATCTTCCTGACTGGCCAGACTAACCCGCTACAGGAGTTCCACGCCCGCTGCTTCCCTCTCTGAAGGTGAAGTTGAAGGATGGCTCTGCTAATCCTTTCCAGGCCGTATGCCTCGGACGTTAAAGGTTGTTCCCATGAAGTTAGCTGCTACCATTCTTATGCTGCCCTGATATTCCTGCACGACCGTGTGACTGTCAAGTCTTAGGTACTGGACTGCTGGGCTCCTTGGCTTAAAAGTTCCCCAGACACGACTGCACTGTCTTGGCTCCCGGCTCTCACTGACTAACTCCAGGAAGCTCCCCAACTACTCTTCCTTAGCCCCTCCTAACTAACCTAATCCTATTGGTCCAACTAATTCCCTATTCTATTCTACTGTGCCCCCCTACGGGTCTAAGTCCTACACTGTCCCTATATCTTCACAACACGTAAACATAGGTACAATGCAATACACATTATAACATCATTACAAGACATATGGGATGTACCCGCTTTACCAGGAACGTGGGCAAGGAGCACGGGGCATAAACGGACCCCTGTGCACCCCTTACATCCTTGCAGAAAGTTTAGGTATTAATATGTTTGGCTTCTAAGCGAGATAGTGTGTCAGACACTAATTTAATTTCATTTTCAATATCTGCAGACATAAAGGAACAACTTGGTAACTGCCCCCGTCCCTCTCCTCTTTCTGTTCGCACATCCATCATTACCTCTACTGTTGTGATATGCCCTCCAGCTATGCTTTTCTTCTATGTAACAAAACATGCAGCCTCCCAGGAAAACACCATCTACTCGAGCTCTGCTAGTCTTTTATAGGACAGAGCTGCACAGTCATATGTGGACAGACTGACCACAAATCAAAGTAAGTCTGCTTCATCAGTTAATAATAATAATAATAATCTTTATTTATATAGTGTCAATATATTCCGCAGCGCTTTACAGTTTAACAGTTTCAAAACACAAGTCATAAGTAACAAAGTTAACAATACAATAATTAAAGCAAAATAAGACAACCCTGCTCGCGAGAGCTTACAATCTACAATGAGGTGGGGAGATACAAAGTACAGGTGTGTATTTACAATGGTATATTTATGGTCCAGCCATCTTGAGGGAGTGAGGGATGGATGGAGATAGTGAATGGGCTACACACGCACACCTACACATAAATTGACTTTGATTAGTGAACATGATAGGCCGCTCTGAACAAATGTGTTTTGAGGGAGAACCTGAAACTATGCAAATTGTGGATAGTCCTAATTTCTAGGGGTAGAGCATTCCAGAGGATTGGCGCAGCACGGGAGAAAATTTCGATTCGGGAGAGGAAGGTACGGATTAGTGCAGAGGTTAGTCGAAAGTCATTTGCAGAGCGCAGCGGTTGGTTAGGCCGATAGAGAGAAATGAGGGAGGACATGTAGGGTGGTGCTGCACTGTGGAGAGCTTTGTGGGTAAGAACAAGTACTTTGAATTGGATCCTATAATGAATGGGCAGCCAATGTAAGGACTGGCGAAGAGCGGACGCGTACGAGTACCGATTAGCCAGATGGATGACCCTGGCTGCTGCATTAAGTATGGACTGGAGAGGGGAAAGTTGAGTAACGGGGAGGCCAATTAATAGAGCGTTGCAGTAGTCCAGGTGGGAGTGGATCAATCCTACAGCGAGGGTTATTGTTGCTTCCATGGTGAGAAAAGGGCGGATTCTAGAGATGTTCTTTAGGTGTAAGCAGGAAGTGCGGGCAAGAGATTGTATATGGGATATGAAGGAGAGATTGGTGTCAAACAGACAGTGCGCCTGTTGCCGGGGTGTTATTATGGTGCCAGCCACAGAGAGAGAAATGTCAGATTTAGGGAGGTTAGTAGACGGCGGGAGCAGAAGAAGTTCAGTTTTTGAGAGTTTGAGTTTCAGATAGAAAGCAGACATGATGTTGGAGACTGCGGACAGACAGTCGGTGGCGTTCTGTAGTACAGTGGGGGTATAGTCGGGGGATGACGTGTATAGTTGTGTGTCATCAGCATTTAGATGGTACTGAAAGCCAAATCTGATGATGGTCTGTCCAATTGGGGTCGTGTAGAGAGAGAAGAGAAGGGGCCAAGGACTGAGCCCTGAGGTACCCCGACAGCAAGAGGAAGAGGAGATGACGTGGAGCCAGAGAACAAAACACTGAAGGAGCGGTCAGAAAGATAGGAAGAGAACCAGGAGAGAGCAGTGTCCTTAATGCCTAGTGACTGGAGCCTAGAGAGTAGGCGACGGTGGTCAACAGTGTCGAAAGCTGCAGAAAGGTCGAGAAGAATGAGAAGAGAGTGGTCACCGTTACGTTTTGCTGTCAGAAGGTCATTGGTCACTTTGAGTTCAGTTTCAGTCGAATGTAGGGGGCAGAAGCCGGACTGTGAAGGGTCTAGCAGGGAGGGAGTGGAGAGGTAACGGGTAAGGCGGGAGTAGACTAAGCGCTCCAAAAGTTTAGAGATGAAGGGCAGATTGGAGACTGGTCTATAGTGGATCGTGCAGAATGGGTCGAGAGCGGGTTTCTTTAGTAATGGAGTGACGATGTAGTGTTTGAAGGAGGATGGGAAAATGTCCGGGTAGAGGGAGAGATTAAAGATTGTAGTTAGGTGAGTTGTGACGACTGGAGAGAGAGACTGGAGGAGATGTGAGCGAATGGGGTTGGTAGTGCATGTTGTCGGATGAGAGGAAGAGAGGAGTCTGGAGACTTCTTCTTCTGTGATGAGATTAAATGTGGAAAGTGAGCCAGGGGAAATTCAGGGAGGGATGGGAGTCACAGCACTTGGTGATTGGGAGCAGATTTCCTGACGGATATTATCTATTTTTTCCATAAAGTGGGAGGCCAGGTCACCAGCACAAATGTTTGTGATAGGGGCTTGTGCTTTTGGCCTGAGAAGGGAGTGACAGGTGTCAAAAAGTTTAGTTACTAGTATTCCATTGCCAACATTGGGGGTATTGCTACATGTGTCCTGTTTTCTGAGGTGTCAAAAATGGTCTTCAAAGTAGCATGTTTTGGCCTGTAGAAATGTTATTTTTCAACCAGACAGCCGCAAGCATTTATATGGGCCAATTATAATTCTTATTCAGTCCAATTTATTTTAGCCAATTTGTACAATGAGAGCCATTTTACAATTTTAGCTGCAAAAAAACAACTATTAAATGGACCTTTACCTACAGATGGAAGGCTGATCTGTAGGTAAACAGTGGTCTAATTTAGCCGGGCTCTCGTACTGAAAGTACGGCTACTGGGAAAAATGAGCTTATTTCCTCCTAAGAGCTGCTGGCTTTCAGTCGTAAGGGCAGTCACAAAGCAGCTCCAGGCACCATTCAATGCATTGCTCATTATACTATGAGCGGAGGCTGTAAGCACCCCCCGCACTTTGATTGTTGTGTACTTTCAGTTGCCGCTCATAGTATAGTGAGCATTGCTGTGAATGGTGACTGGAGCTACTCTGACTGAAAGCGGACTGAAACTTAATTCTTTCCTGGTAGCCATATTTTCATTACGGATCATTGTGGCCTGTCTTCTTTCAGTGCTTTGCCGACATGACATTAGCGGAAGCCGCGGAATTACCAGCAAGGGCAGTCTGTGACGTCAGAGATCAACATCGTGCACAAGAGGCAGATAGTTAGCAATTACATGCCTGTTAATTCTTAGGCTCATAGTAAAATAATTAAATAGCTCTGCATATCTCATTTAACCTTATATTAGCTGTTTCTGAGGTGACAGGTTTCCTGTAACTAAAAGACACTTTCTAGGAGTAAGCTAACCAAGGGGAAAATAAATTGTAATTGATACATATTGTAATGTATGTGTGTTACTGAACCAACTTGTTCTGACAGATGGGACAGAATGACTATAGTATGTATTGTCTGTACGTAGTTCTCCGAGGGCTAAATGTTAGTTGTCTGAGCCATGGGACAACCTGACTTTTTAGACACAATGGCCCCAATCCATCATTTGTATTTTTTTTAAATCACTTTTCTTTTATGTCTTTGCCGTTTTTTACGATAAAATCTTCAAAATGGCGCACACGGTTCATAAATTTTACGCAAAGGCAAAAATTGTTTTCATTTCTTTCTTTGATCTGTTTTGCAACTTTTCTAGTGCAAAAAGGTTACACGTTTTGCAAATTGGTACACAATTTTAAGCAAAATACGTAGCACATAGAAAAATGCTCCTGGGGGAATCTGAAATACATTTGGGCCAAATTTTGTGACTTTTTAAAAAAGTCACAATTTTTTAATCAGCTGCAAACGTCTGGATTAACCAAATTCTATAAAAAAAGAAAAAACAAAGAAAAAGATCAAAAACATATTTAGAGCCTGTGCACAAGTTGCGCATTTGCCTGCGGATTTTTCCGCGCCGAATCCGCACCTCTTGGCA
>VIAB01007414.1:40549-52939 GCA_009801035.1 Oophaga pumilio | reverse complement strand
TTAATATTTGTGTCATTCTCAAAACTTTTGGACATGACTGTAGGGGTTGACTTAGCAGGCATCAAGAATAGTTCATACAGCAGAATGCTAGTTCCTAGTATTGTGAGACTTAGATTAGGGACAGATTGCAAGGATGCTGAATAGATGGGAAATAATGTGGCGACAATGGTTTAATAGAGGGACACCTGATGACATGTACTCTTTAAGGTGTTAATAAATTTTCAATAACATTCGTCCAACATTTTCCCCTTCTGATACATCGACACACATTTACACTTGGTTCAGCTGAGCATACATGTATTTTAAGTAGGGGGTAGGATGTAAGCTGCTACTATCGCTATTAGATAGACTTAGGTATGACTTTTGTATGTTTGGTCGTACCTGTTCAAACTATAAAGTCCCCCATACACTTCAGGTAACTGTCGGCTGAATGATGGTTCAGCCTGCAGCAATGTTTCCAGACTTTCCAAGGAGCGCTCTTGTGTTCTCTATGAAAAGAGCTGCTGTCAGACATGTATCTAAGACCTCATTCATTCACAAAAACGGAGCAACTAAGTTGATCAGCCTTTGATTAGACTATGATCAGAGTTTGGTCCGAGTGTCATCAGTTTTGTTTGTATGTGGATAAAAAAAAATCTCCATCTTCTCCTTTCTGACTGTCCCTGAAAATAGGACCTCTAGATGCGTATTTACAATTTTTGATATGACCCTCTCCATTTTTTTTAGCTCGGTATGAGGAAAAAAATCGGACATGTGAACAGCTCCATAGAATATCATAGGTACATGTGCTATCCGTGAAAACCACGTACGAATTAGCCCTCAGTGGAAATAAAAGGCTCAGATATCCCAAATTGGACATGCCGGATATTTATCTCCCCTTCAAAAATCATACGTTTGGGGCCCCATACACATTAGACTGTCAACCAAGTCCATTCATATCTGTGGGTTTGGATAACATTAGTCTAAGGCCGGGGTCACACTTGCGAGTGCAATGCGAGAAACTCACGCATCAATACCCGCCACTGCCACCGTTACTAGGGACCGGAGCGTGCGGCTGTATTTCTATGCAGCTGAACGCTCCAGTCCGAGTGCCGGCGGCAGTGCCGAGTGTTGATGCGAGTTTCTCGCAAGTGTGACACCAACCTTAGGGTGTTTTTGGTGATTAACCAATTTAACCTGCTTAAGAATATGGCTGGAATAATGGAAACAGCTGCATATTCCACAAATAGCATTTAGAGGTAATATCTGGGAATATAAGCAGATGTTATAGACTTTAGAAGCAACTGAGATCTGAGATATATCTTTTTTTTCTGCTAACGTCAGATTATACAGACAGCCGGTATGGTTTTCTTTTCCACTGTCTCCATTCCCTGAGATGCAGTTAAATAGCATAGGGAATGCCAAAGCATCTGCAGAATGATAGCAAGAGATAACAAGCTTACATGGAAAGAGATCTGAAAAAGCTGGGATAGAAGTTTTAAAAACATTTTATGATTTCTAGATTTTTGCTGAGTTTTTATAGAAACAATAATCGGAAAACATAGTGTGTCTAATCACGTATCAAACTGAAAAAAAAAAAAAAATAGAAATGCAAAAATGTTTGTATTTAGGACCATTTACTTGCTATAAAGTTCCTATATCTGCAATTAGCATGAGACTTTGATTGAAACTGCTACAGCTATTAGTCTATGTTCACACGTGGTGCTTTTATAACTTTTTTATTGCTGAATTTTTTTGTTGTCTGCAAAAAAAAGAAGTTGCATTTTACAGTAAAAGTTATAAAAGTTCAGAAATCTCATGCGTACACTTGTTTTATTTTTCCTGACTGAATTTGAGAATGCAGCGTTTTTTTAATCTGCAGCATGTCACCCATTGAAACCAATGAGAAAGTGAAAAAAAGCTGCAATAAACAAGTTTTGCTACATTTTTGTAGTGCTTTTGTAATCCGCACCAAATACTGCAGCAAATAGCTGAGTTTAAGGCCCTTTTCACACATGCAGATGTTTCCAGTACTGGAAAAAAACAGTACTGGTGCTCTCCGTGTATGTGTAAGTCATGTGTATGCAATCCGTGCGTATGTGTGCATCATACATGTAGCATGTGACACATACTGGAACAGAATGCAGAACAGAAATTACAGATGTTCAGGCATTAAAGACGTGCAAAGATAGAGATAGATAGAGTAGATATGGGGTAGATAGATATCCGTGAGATATATAATTAGTGCCTTGCGTGTGTAGCTTATTGTAAATGTATTAACTTGATTAATAAATAATTGAACAAAAACAACGTGGCCATTTTTGATAACCAGCATAACCAGCAAAGGTAAAACAGATAGCTGTGAGCTGATATTATTAAGCTGGGAAGGTCCATGGTTATTGGGCCCTTCCCAGCCTAAAAAGTTTAGCTTTCGCTTTTCCTGATTGCCCTGGTGCAGTGGCAATCGGGAAATGGGGCTATGAATTTTCCAAAAACACAGCTGGCATCAAGCCCTTGTATTAGTAATGGAGAGGTTTCTATCAGACACCCCCATTACTAATCCAGTAATCAAGAAAAAACACACAAACCAAAAAATACTTTAATTGAATAAACACCCCCTGAACTTTCCCTGGTTGACCAATTTATTGAAAAAAATCTCATACAGGTCCAACGTAATCCAGAGAATCCAAAGTAGACCACAAATGGAAACCAGAAAAACATAAAAAGAGCGAAATAAAAACAAGACATTGGTCTGACGTAGTCCAATGTTTCCCACAACGACTGAGATGAGTTGTAACGTTACTGACATCACCACTCTTCACAGTCACCGCGTGCTGACGTCAACACTCATCAGAGTTGCCAGGTATAGCTGGCTCACAGTGAGACTCGGCAACTGTGATGATCGCTGACATCAGTAACGTTACTGCTCATCACTGTTGCTGGGTCTCTCGCAGCGTGAGCCGGATTTGGAGAACGTCGTGGGATGAGCTGGAATATGCCGTACCTGCATTAAACTTTTTTTCTAATAAATTGGTGAACAAGGGACAGTGTCATGTTTTTATTTCACTCTTTTTATGTTTTTCAGGATTCTATTTGTGGATTACGTCCGACCTGCATGGAATCTTTATTTTTAATAAATTGGTAAACCAGGGAAAGTGTCGGTGAATGTTTAGTCAAATGAAGTATTTGTGTTTGTATGTGTGTGTTTTTTTATTACTAGATTAGTAATGGTGGGTGTCTGATAGACACCTTCCAATGCTAACAATAGCTCTTGATGCCACCTGTGTTTTTGGACAATTCACAGCTGATATCAATCCCAAACCCCATTACCCTGATTGCCACCGCACCAAGGGTGATTGGAAAAAGCAAAGGCGACGCGCCAAAATTGGAGCATCTCATGTGATGCTTCACTTCTGAGGTGGCTGCTGGCTAGTATTTTTAGGCTTGGGAGGGCCCAATAACCAATGACCTTACCAACCTGATAATATCAGCTCACAGTTGTCTGCTTTACCTTTGCTGATTATCAAACATGGGGTGGACCCCACATCATTTTTTCAGCTATTTATTTAGTTAATATATTTACGGTAAGCTACGCACGCAAGACACTAATTATGTTATGATTCGGTAGCTGAGGAGTGCAGGCAAAAAGGTAATACACCAGAGCAGTTGGAATCTATGAGATTGCAGTACCCTGACTAACCACCACAACTAGAGGCAGCCGTGGAGCGTTCCTACGTTGGTCCTAGACGCCTCGTCACAGCCTGAGAAACTATCTACACCTAAAGATAGAAATAGGAAAGCTATCTGCCCCGGAGCAGAACCCCAAAGATAATAGCAAGCCCCCAAACATATAATGGCAGTTAGACAAGACGAAATACAAACACAGACAGAAAATAGTATGAGCAAACGTTGGGGCCCAAACTAACTAAATAGAAAAGGATAGGAAGGGTACTTACTGCAATCCCAAAAAACCCTGAAAACACCAACTCTACTAATTTCAAAAAAGACCTGAGATCACACGACCTCTACCACCTAAATTAGCTCTCTGGTGTAACAAAATCAAAACAGCAGCCACTGAAAAAACTGGAAAAAGCAAAAGTACAAACATCAGTGGCTGAACTAAACTGAGAGGGCAAAAGCCCCCCGAGGGGACCCAAAAGGCCCCCACAGAAGTGCAGGACAAAATGCAAAAATCCAGCAAAGAAACAAAAAGAAGGAAATGACTTATCTGTTAGCAGGAGATGCAGACACGACACAGCAGGCTGCAAGAGAAACTGGAAACAAGGATTCAGACCAGAACAATTGATCACCGGCAACCCTGATGGGAAGGTGACTCCCTTATATAAGACCAATCAGTAACACCTGATTGCCAGTCCTCACAATCATCACTGAACAGACCAGCACCGCTTGTAACCACCAGAGGGAGCCTCTGCTCAGAACTCATCTCAAACCCATTCACAACATAATTATATATCTTAAGAATATGTGTATGGCTATCTATCCCATATCTATCTATATATGTCTGTCATCTATTTACCTCATATTAGTGATGATCGAGAACTAAGATGCTCGAGTGCTTGGTACTCGAATCGACAAGGTCGGACACGCGGACGGGCTCGAGTCGAGTAACGAGTATAATGGAAGTCAATGGGACCCACAAGCATATTTCCAAAAGACCCTACCCGGAAGGCTGAGGGGCTGGAAAATCTATGAAATGGATGGAAACAGCACTCAAATTAAATGGAAACCGCATGGGGAAAATGCCTGGATGCATCTTTAACTCCCACGCTGCTGAAAAGAATGCTGTCAGAGTTTTACGCATCTTTTACGGACTGACAATAAAACATACAAAACCAAAGATAAAATGGATTTTACAGGAAAACATGTTAGAAAATATTCTTATCTTGTATATAAGGCAAAATTAAAAGGAGAAAAAAAAAAAAAAAACCACTTCCTCCAGTCTTTGATAGCCGACCATTTCCCCGTCGTCTATGACTACAGTAGATCACTAAGGAGAGGGAAATAAAACGACACCCACCGGTAGTCACTGGTAAACAGGGTCGGACTGGCCATCTGGCAATTCTGGCAATTGCCAGATGGGCTGGTACCTGCACTAGGCTGCTCTGTCACTTGGTGTCTCATGGTATCTTCCGCTGCACAGAGATCAACTCTACACCCCTTCTCCCACAAGTCCCACGTGACCTCCTTTTCTTCACATTGACGTTATGCACATGAAGCATGAAAGAGGAGATGACACCTCAGCCACTCAGCAGGATCCGTAACTATGGCTAGCCAGCCTCGCAGGAGCCGGCTGAGGTACGTAGCATTCACACAGTGAAGAGCAGCAGCAGTTCAGCTGGTGAGAAGGACTTTTTTACAGTGTGCGAGAGGACGTGCCGGGAAAGGTCAGAGAGGCCCAGCGCCTGCACACTGCAGTACTTTGCTCTGCCCTCAACAAGGCAGATAAAGTCTGCCTGCGCAGGAGCGCGACAGAAGCAAGGAGGAGGACGTCATCCCTAGAAGATGTGAGGCGCCGAACCCGGACCCGCGACACACATAGGACCGTAACGCCACCCCCGGTGAGTATAATATAACTCGTTTTTCTTATCTTTCAGGTTACATCGGGGGCTTATCCACAGCATTATAGAATTCTGTAGATAAGCCCCTGATGGCGATGGCTGCAGCTTACATATGAAAAATGGGGTGACAGTGTAAGGAGGTCAAGAGTATTAACCCTTGAAATGCTTGCATTCTTTGAGGTGTGTTAATGTATGTTTGTTATGTACTGAATGATGTCATTTTCCAATGTTATGTCTGATATAGAGGGGGGTATAGATATGTGTAGATAGGGCATCCTTGGGGTCACTGGTGGAGAGCACTAGTAGGGTAGTATATATATATATGTGGGGTTTAGATGTAGTTTGCAAGGGATCACCAATGGGGGCATGTTAGGGATCTAGTTGGTAAGTTATGAAAATATGTCGATGCAGTATTTGGATAGGACGCTAGATGGGGGCATTGAGCACATCCAGTCCAATAGGGACGAATGGTTAGGGACTATTTGCCAGGGAAAGATTCCCTCGCAGCGGAAGTCAGTCGGGGGTGGACCTTGCTAGAGTAAGGAAGTCCACGTTCCTGGACCCTGGGCATAGAGAAGAAGTGTGAGGGGACCAGCAACCCCTGAGCAGCCGGTGAAAGGATTCACCGTGGTAACGTGAGCCCAAAGTCAGTGGGTTTACGTAGCAGTAGTCCAGTGAAAGATCCACTGTGGGAACGCTCAGCAGAAGTGTGCGTGCATGAGCGTAGTATCCGGGCAGGATAACCAGAGAGGGGTGGACGACCTAGTAGATGTGTCTTTCTATACTGGATTGAAGTGTCTCCAGGGGAAGAGATCGAAGTGCGATTTTCACCGGGCTCCTCGTCCCGTCAATACTTTATGGTCCATTCTGGTGTAGCAGAAGAGAAGAAGCGGAGTTGAGGAAAATGTATTGCTGGTATCGTATAAGACATGCTTATGGAGTCTTGGATGTGCTGTGTCCGGAGGAAAATAAAGCAGAACTGTTTGACGTGATACTGGACTCTGACTCTGATTGTTCTGTGTACTCTGCCACGGGAGAAGAACATCCCAGGAGAATAGAGGTAACAGGAGTAAAGAATGCAGCTGCTCCCAGTAAGTTCACCCCTCGGCCAACCCTTTACAACAGATTCCCTTTAAGAGAATAAAAACTTTGATGGGAGGAGGAGAAGTGCTTCTTTAATTCCTGCAGTACTCGGGGGTGTATGTCTTCCGAGTCTTTTGATTTGTCTACTTTAGTGACTTTGTGGCTATGCTGTATGTTCTGCTGGGTTAAGCAGGTGACACTTAATTGAAAATGTATGGTATCCCTGATCATGTCATCTGTTATGGGATTTTCTTGTGTAGATACTCTAGAGAAGAAGGCGTTTAGTAGATTGGCTTTTCCTTCATCCTCTTCCACCATTTCTCCCAGATTAGGCCAGGTTCACATTGCGTTATGGCAGTCCGTTTAACGGATGCGTTACAAAGCGGCATTAACGCGATGTAACGCATCCGTTAACGCACCCATAGACTGCCATAACCTAGCGCATCGCTAACGCATGTTAAAATCGGCATGCGTTATCGATGTCCCGTTATGCTGTGACAGACCCACGGACGCGGTCTACCGCGTGCGAGGGTCCATCACGGCTAGCGCAGAATGAGCAGATGCCCTAACGTGATCGCACAAACGCGATCAAAAAAAGACTAGCGTTAGCGCAGTCCATTTAATGCATGCGTTAAACGGATTGCACTAACGCGATGTGAACCTGGCCAAAATCTGAGGGGGCCAACACTGTCACTTTTGAATTTTTTACTGTTTATATAATTGTAAAATGATGTCGAATTATTTTTCCTTTCCTAGGCAATGAGTTTCTCTAAGTCTTTGCTGCTTTGATTTTCTTTCTACATAATTTTTTTATGTTTTCTATAATTATTAAATACCTCATCGCAATTCATTTGCTTTAATTCCCTAAACATTTTCTTTTTGTCATTTATTGTGCCCCTTAGGGCTCTATTTAGTCTTAGTGTTTTCCTCTTATTTCTAGCTTGTTCATTCAAATAGGGTACATACTGTGCACAGGTCCTATGCAGCCATTTTTGCTCCTGGCATCACTGCACGCAGAATTCTGAAGATTGGTCTGAGACAGAAGTCGCCTGGTGGTGGGAGACAGGACTTATCTATGCTATGGCAGAGCGCCCCCTATGGTCTTCATCATGGTAACCAATGCATGGGTTTTCCGATTTTGGACTTAAGCTGAATGAACCAAATAAAGCCTGGAAGTTCTTACATGGACTTCTGGAGCTAGAAAAATGTTATTAAAAAGTCTGTGACAATATATGTCTGGGGTCAGGGGGCTAATGTCAATGTTTTCTATAGTTTGCAACTAAATTAATGTCCTGAGGATGCAGATACAGTAAAAGCTGAACTTGTTAGTAATTCCATGTGTTGGCGCCATTCTGATCCATAGACAATTGAGCCCCTACTGCCACAATCTGTACATCTGTATATAATCCCCACTTTCACATAATACATGAAATCTATACAACACCCCCCCTACACTGAGGATATACAAAGACATCAGTCCTCCAGGTGAAAGATGGGTCAGAGTTCTCCTCTTCATCCATGACCGCGTACGGCCAACATGGATTTCCTGCATGTCATCTCCTCTCCACCACCATCCTGTACCAAAACACCACCCCCTTCTTTCAAACAATGAAAACACAACACATTATATTCTTTGGATAATTTGGCCACAGCAGCCAGTTTATTAACAAACAATGACATAAATAACATGTATAACAATACATATGCAAAACCTGAGGGGAGGGTTCTTGGAGCTAAAAGATCTGGCTTACTATCGGCAAACCGCACCAAAAAAACAGAAAGTCATAAAAAGACTCAAATAATGTATCAAAGAAGTATTTTATTGTAAATATATCAGTATGTAATATACATAAAAAATCCAGTGAACACCGCAAAGAAACTGGTGGGTCACCTGGACTCATAAAAAACCACGTATATAAATGACCAGCAGAAATATAAACATATGATCATGTATAATACACAATTTTTAAATTGGAGTAGCCGAAATACATACAATCATTATAAACTAGGTGGTAACATGAATATACATAGATCAAAAATACCCCTACTAACACCAAAAAGTAACAGGCAAACCCCAAATTAGCACGGTCATGAATATTTACCTAAAGTGGTATAGAAGTCCAGGCACTCACCACACCCGACGCGCGTTTCGCAAAGATGCTTCGTCCAGGGATGCTTCTATACCACTTTAGGTAAATATTCATGACCGTGCTAATTTGGGGTTTGCCTGTTACTATTTGGTGTTAGTAGGGTTTTTTATCTCGTTCGCAGTGGGAGCGTTTCTGGGAGTTGGCACCAGATGTGGAGGCCTCAGGAGCAGAATGCCCTTCACATTTGTGGCAGATTGTTGCGGACGAGGAGAATGGTTGATCCAAGCTTCGGTTACAAGCAGAAATCCAAGTATTCAATTCCAGGCACAGGAAAACTAATTCCCTCACCAACTTAATCACTGGGGGAGAGGAAGCAGACAAGCTATTGATCACCGAGACCACACTCAAATTATCGCAATGAAACCTAACTGTAACGAATGGAAGCGGAGGCAGAGGTGATGAAGTTCACATTCGTATTTTATTTTTTGAGTGGAACCTCGAGACCTCGGTCCGGGTGGCTCCAAAGGGGGCGTAACTAGTGAGCCCCAGGTATCCGTAGTAAGGTCCCTTGAACAGAACCAGAATGGAATACCTGAGGGACACACGTGCTACCTCCAGTTAGACCCCGGACACGTGGCAGCTGTCCCAGCGGGACAAACGGGTAAACAAGTGTTACAGATATTGTGGAGCAGACCGGCGGACACCGGGTATATGAGGTGAAGCTGGCTCTGGAGAAGATAGTCAGGTTCCGGGTAAATGGTAGGAAGCTGACTCCAGCAACTTTAGATTTGTCCACAGGTTTGGACGGCGAGTGGCGGAAAGGGATGGCACTTGAGTGTATAGGTACAGATGTCATCTAGGATAGCCGAACAACAGGTCACTGATATTCTGCGGAAACAAACAGGATAAGCAGAGTGCCAAACGGAATGCTATAACAGAGCAGACAGAGAAAGGACAGAAAAGGGTTTAGCAAGAGTAGATACTCGTTGCTCCGGCACTCCCCCAATGGCGGAGTGGCCAGGAATAGTAATCAGTGCGCTGCCATTAGTTAAATTATATTTTCAAAAAATGCACGCTGTCCTTTTAAGAGACCAGAGGGAGGCACGCTTGCATCCTAAGCATTCTCCCTGGAGGCCTGTTGGCAGCGTGCCAGGAAGTAGAGGAGAGAGAAGCAGAAGCAGGACGCCGTGGGACAGACAGAGAGCGAGGATCCTGACAGGAACTTCGCAGAGGTACAGAGGCAGCCCTGGGAGCAGGAGCGGGTGAGGGGCCAGAACTGGGGTCAGCGCCAGAACTGGGACTGGGTGTAACACTAACCTTCTGGTTTGTGAACATTTCACCCCAAATACCGAATCCGGTGGACCGATAAACAGAAAATCATTCAAATAATGAATGATGGAGGAAACGCTCGCAACGTCCCTAACCACCCATTCAAGAAAGGTACTAAACGTCTCAAACAACGAACATGAAATTGAACAACCCATCGGCAAACATCTATCCAAGTAGAAATCTCCGTTCCAGAAACAGCCCAACAAATGAATGCTATCCAGGTGTACCGGAAGCAATCTAAAGGCCGATTCAATATCCGTTGTAGCAAGCAAAGCCCCCACCCCATACCGGCGAGCCCATTGCACCGCGGCATCAAACGATGTATACACTATGGAACATAACTCCTCAGCGATGCCATCATTAACCGACCGTCCTCTCGGATACGACAAATGATGAATCAACCGAAATTTGTTCGGTTCCTTCTTAGGCACAACCCCTAAGGGGGAAACAATCACCCCTTCAACTGGCAAAAACATAAATGAACCCACCATTCTACCCAACTCCACCTCCTTCTCCAACTTAGCGCTAACCACGTCGGAATGCAGATTCGCTGATCTCAAATTCTTTATTGAAAAGGGGACTGTGTGGTTAGGGGGAGGGATCTTAAAGCCTTCCGAAAAACCATTCAAAAGAACCCCCGAATTCACCTTATTTGGGTACCTACTTAGATAAGGGGCCATCTCTTGAAGCCTCACTGGCATCTCCCCTTTCACCGCCAAACACCAATGGTTTCCCGTTGCTTTTTTAAAACAATTAGACGCTCCATGCGAGGCCCCATTGCAGTGGGAACATACATGTTTAAATTTACAGGTGTTCCCATATTTACATTGGCCATCATTAAATTGCCAACATGTTCCATTTTTTTCTTTTGTACCTTGCATCCCCTGCCCTCCACTTCCATGTCCAGCCTGCTGGTTGCTGGCACCTTCGCTCCCATGAAAGGACTGCCCATACCTAACTGGGGCCATCACTTTTACCCAAAGCCCAATATCCTTCTGATCCCATTTAATCTCAGGTCAAACAGCCTTCCTCTGCCTGAACTGCTCAGCATAGCGCAGCCATGCCTGACCCTCATATGTATGGTGTGCTTCGCCTATCACACCTAGATAACAAAACAGGCCTGAGCAGTTTTCAGGAAACTTTTCCCCTATCACACTAGCCAAGATCGCAAATGCCTGTAGCCAACTGACAAATGTCTGTGGAATCAGCCGCCACCTCCTCTTCTCTTCCTCCTCCTTTTTACTGTCGTCCTTTTTTCCCCTTATCCAAATTAAATTTCTTCAAAGGCAGGAGGGAGAAAATCTCCACATACTCATCCTTCCAAATATTTTCCTTTACCTCCTTTTTTAAATGTGCACCCAAAGGTCCCTCAAAACACACGGTCACCTAGCCTTTTGCCCTATCATCCAGTTTCACTGAGTCTCCCTTTTCCTTCTCTGTTTGAACCGACACTGATACCCCCGCCGAAGACACCTGCGCCCATCCACCGGACCTCCCTGGTTCGCTAACTAATTGCGATCCGTAACCTGATCCTTGTAACCATGCCCCTACTGGCGATGCCCCAGCACCATCCGTCACACCACCCTCTAATCTCCTCAAAATGTGCGACATCCCAGCCAAAATTGCCCTAATGCCTGGTGCCCCTAAGCCACTAGATCCACTCAGACCCCTATCCTCTGACACCTGACTCCCCCAACCTCCCTTGGCACGACCCCCACTGGCGACGAACAAGACATAGACGTATACTCACTAGGCTGCGCGGGTGCTGTGTCCCCTCCAGCCGGACATCAAGTATCCTGCTGCTCTCCTTCCTCCTGTTGTTCACTCCCGGACTCGGACTCCTCATTGCCTCTCTGCTGCCCCTGGCCCACGCCCCTGGCTTCCTCATCACCAGGGGGAACCGGAGCGCTAGAAGTGCATCGCTCCCATGACCTCCTACTGGACCAGGATCGGTCCCGATCGCCAAAACCAGACTCGCCAGCCTGGGCTGAAGCATTTTGCCGTGACCTTTCAGGCAGCCTGGCCCTGCCGCCAGCCGCTCCCTGTGCATGGTCACAGTATTCAGGACATGGCTGGACCCCTCGCTGCAGCCTGCCTGCTGGAATGCTCTGCCGTCCCCTCTGTCTGACAGGCACCCCTGTAGCCTCCGTTCCCGGGGTACCTGCCGCTGAAGCATTGTCCCACTGTGTAGCGGAGGCCGCCGCCCCGCCTGTCTCTGTCTCAGACCCAGGGTCCTGGCCACTGCCGCTGCTGCTCCAGCGCGGCTCCTGGGCTCTCCACGGCCGTCGCTGCCCCGCGTTGTGCCTGCGCAGGCTGCACTTCCTACGCGG